>JARQOC010000001.1:50621542-50740508 GCA_033576535.1 Allobates femoralis | reverse complement strand
AGATGGCTAACGGACACTGGGAAGCTAGTCTCCCCCTGTAGACTGGGGTTCCCTGGCTGACCCTGTTCCCTGAATTACCTCTAAAGATGAGGATATCTGGGCGACCACCCTTGCCCTGCTCCTGACCAGCCCTAGGCTATAACCCCTCATCTCCACCCAGGGACTGGGATAAGCACAGCAACTCCAGTCAGATGGAAAACTCCTCCAAGAAGCATAGCGTCCACACAGCCCAAGGTCTTACAAGAGAATAAACTCTTTCACCGACATCAGCTGAAGGGTAATGGGATTATGTAGAGGCGGACAACTGCGTCACCTGATGCACACAGCAGCAGCTTACCCGGAGAGCCACAGAAGTTAACCTGTAATAGACTAAAGGAAATAACTCCATTCAACTACTCAAGCAATTCACTTAGACTGCAGAGCAGATGACACGTGATAATACTAAGTTATAATGGAGTTTAAGGTATATGCTCTATGTAGTGAGCTCCTGAGCTCCCTCTAGTGGTGACTGCAGGAAGCCACAATATTTTCCTGTAAATCTACATTTAGCCAAGGAACTAGAACCACACAAAAAAAAGCTCATGTTAAAATGCTATCATTGATTTTACATTCACGGTTAGATCTCTTCTATTAGAGACAATGGCTCACTCAGTTCAGAAAACCCACAATCAGGTCGGCCATGGCGTTCTGTAAAACCATGAACAGGACCATTAAATACGGCCGTCTGAACTACTCAAGGGAACATAATCGCTTTATAACTTACTGGAAGGGTACAAGGGAGCAGTTATTGGGGCATTGAGGAAGTAGTTGCACCCTGATGCTTGTGCTTATGAGGGGCCAAAGGTCAATATGTGAGAATAAACCTGTATTATAAATGCGGCATGGTAGGAGGAGAATCTGCTACAAATTTTGCATTGGAAAAAAGGGTTGTCCAGAGCTTTGGACAATGGTGGAGTTGGAGGGTTTCCAATGCCCAGTGCTCCTGACAGTCAGCTGTCGTTAGATCCTGAGGCTGAAAATACACAGTACAGGGCAACGACAGCACAACTCTGTGCAACGGTCGATCTCTGGTTCTGCAGCACGGCTCCTATTGAAGCGCATATGATCTGAGCCTCAGCAGCAAGCAAAGTTGTACAGAGCTAAGCTGTTCTGGTGGCCACAGATCCTGATAACAGCTGACTGTAGGGAGCCGGAGTGCTTGGCCCACACCGATCTCCAGGATAGATCAATATCTCATTCTTGTAGAAACCTTTAAAGGGATTCAGAAGTGAAGGTGCAGATGATGTTACTACGAGACGCGTTCAAGACAATGCCTACTGATCGTACATCTTCTCAGATGGCAAATTGTACCTAATGATGAGGGGTCACTACCATGCTCGGTACTTGTAATGATAAGTTGATGCTTGAATGGGCGTGGCTCGAGTACCTGTCAGGATTTCCGGCTTTTCCAGGCTACCTTCGATGTCCTCTCACCCTTAGTCAAGATGGAGTCTGCTGTCTCACAATGTCTATGTATCTCCTGTCCTTAATGCTTTTTAAGCTCCAGTCCAACATTTAGGCCTTACTTGAGTACTGTGTTTCTTCTCTAGCTCAGCTGTGCATCATCTGCACCTTGCTCAACCTCCTGCTATCCCGGGTAAGCTCTGCATACCTGCCTTGCAATCACCTGCTCTTCTTAATCTTGGTTACTCTCTAGCAGCTTGTGTGTGCCTTGTAAGGGATCTTTGCTGCTGCCAGCTCCATACAGACTTCTCAGCCTCATGTGAGCCTAGTTTGCTGAGATCTGTTTGTTGTGTATTTGTGCAATACATATTTCTGGACAGATCAGGACTGGTGTTTCTAGCTGCACTGCAGTGCTCTAAGTCCGGAACTCTGTGAACTGTGTTGGAAAGACTTTTCCAATAATTGGCTGCTCTCAGTGTGAACTGTGTGCAAAGACTATTCCCAGTGTCGGTCTCATACTGTTTATTTTTGGACTCATACCCGCTGCCGGCCACGCCTAGTTTCGTATCACTTTCAAGAGGACTCATATATTGCTCTGCTCTTGTTTATGTACAAATATATAGACTTGAACTTGAACCTGTCTCTGCCTAGTCATTGCTCTATGCCGTGGGATTCTTCAAGTTACCCACATAAAGTGTTAGAGTACCTGAGTATAATGGAAGTCAATGGGAAACTCAAGCATTTTTCCTGGAATTCTTCTGGAAAGAGGTGTAAGCTTCCCATTGACTTCCATTATACTCGGGAACTCAAATCGTGCCCATCCGTGCATCCAACTGCTCGTTACAAGTTCCAAGTGCTTGCTCAGCACTAATTGTAAAATTACGGTCACCACTAACTTCTGAATGTGATCATATCACCTCATTAAGATGCCTAATTAGAGGTAAACTGATTAAATTGGAGCCACCGCACCTAACGCTGATCATCGTTGGCCTCAGCCAACCAAGCCCCGATTCATAGTCGGGGTCCAGAGATTGACGATTAGAGCTGTAGATTTGAGACAGCAGCTGAGTTACAGGTTCACTATAGCGACACATATACGTATAGGCGGTGTTAATCATGTGCCACACACCCTGGGTATATAATAGACCGCGTCTGGCGTATAGTGGATGTCGGATCGCACACAAGTCTCGCAGACGCCAGCAGCTCACAGAGGTGTGAACAAGACGATGAATTGAACGGAGGCCGGGCTGCTGAATACTAATTACAGGATCTTCGTTAACGAGGCACCACAATGAAAGACAGAAGGAAAACCAGAAGCCTCCCCTCACTGTATGTCCGCCGTTCATCGCTGCACTCAGATCTGCTCACACTCGCCAACTATCCGCATCCTGAAGGTCTGGGATAAATGATGACATGAAGAGCTCAGGCACGTTGTTTTTACGTTGGGTGTTAATTTCTTCAGTAGCAGTGAGGATTAATGATGTTTCTATGCTGGTAGTGCTAGGACGGCTTGCTGCAGTGTGTGTCCACTTCTACCTCACCTTAAGTAGTCATGTGATCCTTCAGCTGTTGTCGGCGATAGCTCACTCTTACCCTGACCAGCCTGGAGCGTGTAGGTGTTTGAGCCACTGCTATGGAAGATCAGCTGACCAGTGCCATTCCCTCTGCTACTGTCAGAAGCAAAGCAGCAGATTCTAAGTAGTGAACTTTTTTAGTTTTTCCTGTTCCATTGGGTATCTCAGGAGATATGGTTATGCTGATGGCTCAGACCTAGCCACCTTCAGGCATACCTCTGGGATAAGGCACAGAGCAGGGTCTCAGTAGATAAGTGACAAATCAGGTACCCCCTTCCCCTGGAATCTGTATTTAACCCTATTCCACCCTGTGATATTATCACCCACCGTACCCATTTTCTTTTTTTGAGTCCACATGGCTCAGGCTACAGCATTCGCGCCCTTGATCCA
This sequence comes from Allobates femoralis, assembly GCA_033576535.1. NCBI lineage: Eukaryota > Metazoa > Chordata > Amphibia > Anura > Aromobatidae > Allobates > Allobates femoralis. The sequence goes on along the minus strand of JARQOC010000001.1, from coordinate 50,737,101 downwards.
GATCCTCATAGATGAGGTCTTGGGTTTGCTTTCTCAGTTGGGCATCCTCTGAACCTCCTGTCCCTGAGGGTGAGAATTGTGAGTTCCAGGATGACGTCTCGGCTATTGTATGTCGCGCAAAGTGTGTGCCATAGCCTTCTAAACACTTGAGTGGTAATAAACGTACAGGTCCGGACCGGAGTGTGAATGAGTACGTTCGGGTCTCCACTAAAAACATCATGTGGAGGGGTCTGTTTGGGACTCTGATCTCAAGGGTCATCAGTCCGTTTAGGGTGCCGGCCAATGTTAACTTTATGACATATCGGATGAAGCTCCCTCCGTACTAGATTTTCCCAATATATTTCACAGATCGTTGCTCACGAAATGTGCCAGGGTCACAGAGTCGACTGTTTTACAAAGAGCGTCTAGCTGCGTTTTTTAAGTACCTTGAGGGTCGGTTATTTAATACTGAACTACTGTAGTTCGCGGTTCAACCTTAACTGTTGTCTGGATAAGTCCGGTCATGAAGTGCTGGAGTCCCCTCGTAGAGGAGTGGGTACTGTCGCGGGGTCCTGTTACAGCTTTTTGCGGTTTTCTTCAGTACCAGCGAGGGTTAAAGTTGTTCCTTCACTGGTAGTGCTTGGGTGGCTTACTGCAGTGTGTCCACTCCTATCTCTTCTTAAGTATTCAGCCACTGTCGGTGATAGCTCATACTTACCCTGACGAGCCACAGCTGCAGAAGATCAGCCAACTTGATGCCGTTCCCCCTGCTGATGTCAGGAGTTTTGGGTGGGGAGACAGGGTTTTATTCTAGAGCCTTCTCAGGAGACAAGGTTACGCTGGCGGCTTAGACCTCTCCACCTTTCGGCATACTTCTGGGATAAGGAAAAGCACAGGGTGCAAGTAGTTAAGGGACAGCACAGGTGTCCCTTTCCCTGCAACCTATATTTAATCCTACTACCCCGTCGTGACAGGTTCATGTTTTTTATTCTGTGTTTTACATTTTTTAGTATTAACCAATCTCATATTCAAGGTTTCATAATTGGTCTAATATTTTATCTCATATGCAATATTCAGATAAAACTGTGTTATGGTTATTCTAATACAAAAGCCATAAAAAAAGGAATAGCTCAACATACTTCTGAGACGGGGGCAGCTGCTGGGACTTCCAGTGGGAACGTTGCATGCAGTGTTCCATTTTGTCTGTAAATGGTATAAGAAATCAATGCCCAGGAAAGTAAACAGAATTGATTTTGCTCACAAGTAAGCCATGCATTCCTTTCTCTGAGCGCTCGTCATCATAATCACAATTTGGACCTTACTGGAGATCCCGTAATCTGACTTTGGGTCAAAGCAAAACAGTTCCATCAATGGCACCTAGAAGGTTCAGCCACAAGGACGCTCTCATGTCACATCTGAAGGGAAAGTATACATTGCTCTTCTGCTCCGATGCAATCAACAACCAATTTCACAGAAAAGCTGAGAGGCGAAAAATATGGCTGAGCTTCCAGTTATCACAGGGGTTGTCTGACAACAGGGGTATCAATGGGAACTATGCCTAAGATGATGGAACGGGGCTCTTCTGCTGGTCAGTAACTTTCATGGTGGCCACATGGGTGGACAGAGAAACTTTACAGGAGATAATTTCATTTTGGGTACAAGGTTGTTGGTTGGGGGAGTATGGGACTCACAGGAAGTACAAAGGATCATTGTCAGCCATAATAGGTACCTGAACCTTCAGTGTGTGTGTGATGCACATGGAATAGACTGCCCATTTATTCAGGACTTCAGCAGGGGAGCTCACATCTAACCCAAAATTGTTTTGTGCTGCTGTGAACAGTCCTCCTTCCCGTCTATGGCTGTAGGAAGAAGAGGCTGCAGGCAGACAGCGAGTGCACCAGCAGGAGGAAGAGCCCGAGGGAGGCGACTGCACTGAGAGGAGGAAGAGCCCGAGGGCAGCGACTGCACTGAAAGGAGGAAGAGCCAGAGGGCAGCGTCTGCACTGAGAGGAGGAAGAGCCCGAGGGCGGCGACTGCACTGAGAGGAGAAAGAGCCCGAGGGCAGCAAGTGCACTGAGAGGAGGAAGAGCCAGAGGGCAGCGTCTGCACTGAGAAGAGGAAGAACCCGAGGGCGGCGACTGCACTGAGAGGAGGAGAGCCCGAGGGCGGCGACTGCACTGAGAGGAGAAAGAGCCCGAGGGCAGCAAGTGCACTGAGAGGAGGAGAGCAGAGGGCAGCGTCTGCACTGAGAAGAGGAAGAACCCGAGGGCGGCGACTGCACTGAGAGGAGGGAGAGCCCGAGGGCGGCGACTGCACTGAGAGGAGGGGAGTCCCGATGGTCTCCCCCTCCTCTCTCTCCCCCCCTCTCCTCCCTCCTCTCTCTCTCTCCCCCCGGTCTCCTCTCCTCTCTCTCTCCCCCCCAGGTCTCCTCCCCCCTCCTCTCCTCCTCCCCCCCTCGTGTCTCCCCCCCCCTCTCTCTCTCTCTCCCCCCAGTCCCTCCTCCTCCCCTCTCTCTCCCCCCCCCCCCCCCCGGTCCTCCCTCTCTCCCCCTCCGGTCTCCTCCTCCTCCCCCCCCCGGCTCCTCTCCTCTCCTCCCCCCCCCTCTCCTCCTCCTCTCTCTCTCCCCCCCCCCCCGTCTCCCCCTCCTCCTCTCTCTCCCCCCCCCCCGGTCTCCCTCCTCCTCTCTCTCTCCCCCTCCCCCCCCCCGGTCTCCCTCTCCTCCTCTCTCTCCCCCCCCCCCGGTCTCCCTCTCCTCCTCTCTCTCTCCCCCCCGGTCTCCTCCTCCTCCTCTCTCTCCCCCGGTCTCCTCCTCCTCTCACTCCCCAGGTCTCCTCCCTATCTCCCCCGGTCTCCTCCTCTTCTCTCCCCTAGTCTCCTCCTCCTCTCTCACAGGTCTCCCCCACGTCTCGCTCCTCTCTCTTCTCCCCCCTGGTCTCCTCCAGTCTCTCTCTCCCCGCGGTCTCCTCCTCCTCTCTATAGGATAGGATTAGATACACAGCTCAGCAGACAGTATCACACAGGAGAGGATTAGATACACAGCTCAGCAGACAGTATCACACAGGAAAGGATTAGATACACAGCTCAGCAGACAGTATCACACAGGATAGGATTAGATACACAGCTCAGCAGACAGTATCACACAGGAGACGATTAGATACACCGCTCAGCAGACAGTATCACACAGGAGAGGATTAGATACACAGCTCAGCAGACAGTATCACACAGGATAGGATTAGATACACAGCTCAGCAGACAGTATCACACAGGATAGGATTAGATACACAGCTCATCAGACAGTATCACACAGGAGAGGATTAGGTACAGCCATATTCCATCCTTATTCTTAGTTCTCTTTCTCGGTGTGTTGTTACCTCTGCACCTCCTCTGGGCTCAGCTCCGCCGTCTTCGGTTCTCCTGTGATCAGGGACGGCTCATCCTTCAGATCCTGGATCTGCTTCTGAAGACGCACAATCACCTGAGAAACATCAACCATGGGAGTGACCACAGCAGCACAGAGGATTTCAGGAGAGGTATGTACTGATCTATGGGGACGTCACATACACTCAGGTCAGTTATGAAGGAGGAATGCTCCCCAGCAGCGCAGAGGATTTCAGGAGACATGTGTACTGATCTAGGGGGACGTCACATACACACTCAGGTTAGTTATTAAGGAGGAACGCTCCACAGCAGCACAGAGGATTTCAGGAGAGATGTGTACTGATCTAGAGAGGCGTCACATACACACTCAGGTAAGCTATGAAGGAGTCATGCTCCCCAGCAGCACAGAAGATTTCAGGAGAGGTGTGTACTGATCTAGGGGGGCATCACATACACATTCAGGTTAGCTATGAAGGAGTCATGCTCCACAGTAGCAGAGGATTTCAGGAGAGGTGTGTACTGATCCAGGCGGACGTCACATACACGCTCAGTTTATCTATGAAGGAGGAACGCTCCCCAGCAGCACAGAGGATTTCAGGAGAGGTGTGTACTGATCTAGGGGGATGTCACATACACACTCAGGTTAGTTATTAAGGAGGAACGCTCCACAGCAGCACAGAGGATTTCAGGAGAGATGTGTACTGATCTAGGGGGACGTCACATACACACTCAGGTTAATTATTAAGGAGGAAAGCTCCACAGCAGCACAGAGGAGTTCAGGAGAGATGTGTACTGATCTATGGGGACGTCACATACACTCAGGTCAGTTATGAAGGAGGAATGCTCCCCAGCAGCGCAGAGGATTTCAGGAGACATGTGTACTGATCTAGAGAGGCGTCACATACACACTCAGGTAAGCTATGAAGGAGTCATGCTCCACAGTAGCAGAGGATTTCAGGAGAGGTGTGTACTGATCCAGGCGGACGTCACATACACGCTCAGTTTATCTATGAAGGAGGAAATCTCCCCAGCAGCACAGAGGATTTAAGGAGAGGTGTGTACTGATCTAGGGGGACGTCACATACACGCTCAGTTTATCTATGAAGGAGGAACGCACCACAGCAGCACAGAGGATTTCAGGAGAGGTGTCACATACACACTCAGGTCAGCTATGAAGGAGGCATGCTCTTGAGCAGCACAGAGTGTTTCAGATGAGCAGCCTGCAGTCTTGGATCATTTTCTTACCAGCTGGGGTTCGATCTCCTCATTGAGGACGGCCTCGTTCTTGATCAGGGCCACTCTCTGTGCAAAGAGACAAGTGGAGATGGATTCCTGTGCGGCAGATGACAGAGGTTACACACAGCAATAGAGGAGACGGATCGCAAGATTTATCACAATCTCATTCCCCCAGGAGAAAACAACCAACTCATCTCTACATCAGCATCCAGCTCTGCTACATCCTACAAAAATACCACGGGGCCAGGAGCCGCCCGAGGGTCAGACACAGAGTCTGACACACACTGTCTGCAGATCCACACACAGAATAGACAGATGTACAACAATGATGGCGAGCGGGCATGAAGACTGAGCCGTGCACTGCTCATACACTGCACACGCAACGCTCATACCCGGCGCACCACACATGCACAGGTCCCACACGCAATACACTGCTTATATACTACACACTGCACAGGCACAGGTCACATATCGCATACACATGCTCATACATCGCACAAGCTCCATATAGGCACAGCTTACACACCGCTCACGTGCACCGCTCATACACCTACATCAATGTTCCTCTTGTCTAGGGACAGGGTGGCGATCATGGTGGTCATGCAGTTCCCCCTGAGGCTGTCCCGCAACACAGACGTCATCATGGAGTTCCTGTATGGAATGTGGGAACGATGCTTTTCTGCCAAAGCAATAATCACCTGGAAAAGTGACAATGGATATATACGGATAATACACATGGTATACTACATACATAAAATATATATTATACAGAATATACAAGTCCAGCAGTCTGTATATACATTACTGATCCTGAGTTACCTCCTGTATTATACTCCAGAGCTGCACTCACTATTCTGCTGGTGCAGTCACTGTGTACATACATTACATTACTGATCCTGAGTTATCTCCTGTATTATACTCCAGAGCTGCACTCACTATTCTGCTGGTGCAGTCACTGTGTACATACATTACATTTCTTATCCTGAGTTACCTCCTGTATTATACTCCAGAGCTGCACTCACTATTCTGCTGGTGCAGTCACTGTGTACATACATTACATTACTGATCCTGAGTTACCTCCTGTATTATACTCCAGAGCTGCACTCACTATTCTGCTGGTGCAGTCACTGTGTACATACATTACATTACTGATCCTGAGTTACCTCCTGTATTATACTCCAGAGCTGCACTCACTGTGTACATACATTACATTACTGATCCTGAGTTACCTCCTGTATTATACTCCAGAGCTGCACTCACTATTCTGCGGGTGAAGTCACAGTGTAAATACATTGAATCGCGCCCCCCCTAGCCCTGTTCCAGTTAGGCGCGGCGCCTGCTCACCTGCTCCAGGTAGTGCAGGGACAGGTTGATGTACTTGGCCTCGGTCAGCAGTTGTCCCCCCACCCCACTCTTGGCCACACGCTCGGATCTGGCCAGGTCCACGAGGTGCAGCTTGGCGCGGCGGACGGTGGCGGAGCCCGGCTCTTTGCTGGAGATGTGGATGGTGAAGATACAATGTGAGCGGGTGGAGGCCTGGTTCTTTGGAGTCTGGAAAGACAGAAGGATGGATGGATGGACGGATGGATATCAGTGAAAACAAAACATCTACAACTTTCTAATATTTCGATTTCCCTCCTAAGATTTATTTGATACATTATGACACAATATCTGGACATCTGGTGGATGTCGCTCACACAGGATCGTCCAGAATGATACATTGAGACAAACCCCCAGCTATGACAAGCCTCACCGACAGCGGAAAATACATAAGCAGAAATGACGAGGCGTCCCCCGCAGGACGTATAGATCTACAGGCGGAGGCCGGGGGTCCGAGATATGTTCCCAGCAGTGAATTGGGATGTGGTAAATATTTATACATTGAAGGGGCTTCATCATAAACATTTACACTGCGGGGGACGAGGACGTCAGGCTGCATGGACACGGTCCAGGCCGAGCGGCGGGAGGATCAGAATGAGGGGCGGAGTGCTCCGCCGGCGACACCATAACAATGGTGCAAAACGCCATAAATCAGGACCCTCATAAAAGTAAACATATGACCGGCGGAGAGGGCGAGAGCCGCCAGAGAAGAGGACGAGCCCCCTAAAGAGGAGAGGACAAGTCCCCCAAAGAAATGGACAAGAGCCCTCCAGAGATGAGGACAAGAGCCCCCACAGAAAAGAGGACGAGCCCCACAGAGAAGAGGGCAAAAGCCCCCCCAGAAATGAGGACAAGAGCCCCCACAGAGATGAGGGAAAGAGCCCCCAGTGAAGGAGGACAAGAGCCCCCACAGAGATGAGGGAAAGAGCCCCCACAGAGATGAGGGAAAGAGCCCCCACAGAGATGAGGGAAAGAGCCCCCACAGAGATGAGTGAAAGAGCCCCCACAGAGATGAGGGAAAGAGCCCCCACAGAAAAGAGGGCAAGAGCCCCACACAGAAGAGGACAAAACCCCCCACAGAGATGAGGGAAAGAGCCCCCACAGAGATGAGGGAAAGAGCCCCCACAGAGATGAGGGAAAGAGCCCCCACAGAGATGAGGGAAAGAGCCCCCACAGAGATGAGAGAAAGAGCCCCCACAGAGATGAGGGAAAGAGCCCCCAGTGAAGGAGGACAAGAGCCCCCACAGAGATGAGAGAAAGAGCCCCACAGAGATGAGGGAAAGAGCCCCCAGTGAAGGAGGACAAGAGCCCCCACAGAGATGAGGGAAAGAGCCCCCACAGAGATGAGGACAAGAGCCCCCACAGAGATGAGTGAAAGAGCCCCCACAGAGATGAGGGAAAGAGCCCCACAGAAAAGAGGGCAAGAGCCCCCACACAGAAGAGGACAAAACCCCCCACAGAGATGAGGGAAAGAGCCCCCACAGAGATGAGGGAAAGAGCCCCCACAGAGATGAGGGAAAGAGCCCCCACAGAGATGAGGGAAAGAGCCCCCAAGTGAAGGAGGACAAGAGCCCCCCAGTGAAGGAGGACAAGAGCCCCCACAGAGATGAGGGAAAGAGCCCCCACAGAGATGAGGACAAGAGCCCCCACAGAGATGAGGGAAAGAGCCCCACAGAAAAGAGGACAAGAGCCCCCACAGAGATGAGGGAAAGAGCCCCCACAGAGATGAGAGGACAAGAGCCCCACAGAGAGAGGGAAAGAGCCCCACAGAAAAGAGGGCAAGAGCCCCCACAGAAAAGAGGACAAGAGCCCCCACAGAGATGAGGAAAGAGCCCCCACAGAGATGAGGGAAAGAGCCCCCACAGAAGATGAGGGAAAGAGCCCCCACAGAGATGAGGAAAGAGCCCCCACAGAGAAGGGAAGAGCCCACAGAGGAGGCCCCCACAGAGATGAGGGAAAGAGCCCCCACAGAAAGAGGGACAAGAGCCCCACAGAGATGAGGGAAAGAGCCCCCACAGAGATGAGGGAAAGAGCCCCCACAGAAAAGAGGACAAGAGCCCCCATAGAAAAGAGGACAAGAGCCCCCACAGAGATGAGTGAAAGAGCCCCCACAGAGATGAGGGAAAGAGCCCCCACAGAGATGAGGGAAAGAGCCCCCACAAGAAGGGAAAAGCCCCCAAGAAAGAGACAGAGCCCCCACAGAGATGAGTGAAAGAGCCCCCACAAGAAGAGGACAAGAGCCCCCACAAAAAGAGGACAAAAGCCCCCACAGAGAGGAGTGAAAGAGCCCCCACAGAGATGAGGGAAAGAGCCCCCACAGAGATAGAGGACAAGAGCCCCCACAGAGATGAGGGAAAGAGCCCCCACAGAGATGAGGGAAAGAGCCCCCACAGAAAGAGGACAAGAGCCCCCATAGAAAAGAGGACAAAGCCCCCACAAGAGATGAGTGAAAGAGCCCCCACAGAGATGAGGGAAGGAAAGAGGACAAGAGCCCCACAAGAGAGAGGACAAGAGCCCCACGAGATGAAGAGGAAAGAGCCCCCACAGAGATGAGGGAAAGAGCCCACAAAGAGGACAAGAGCCCCACAGAGATGAGGGAAAGAGCCCCCACAGAGATGAGGAAGAGCCCCCACAGAGAGAGGGAAAGAGCCCCCACAAGAAGAGGACAAAGCCCCCACAGAAAGAGGACAAGAGCCCCCACAGAGAGAGGACAAAGACCCCCAGAGAAGAGGACAAGAGCCCCACAGAGATGAGGGAAAGAGCCCCACAGAAGAGGACAAGAGCCCCCACAGAAAAGAGGACAAGAGCCCCCCAAGAGAAGAGGACAAGAGCCCCCCACAGAAGAGGGACAAGAGCCCCCAAGAAAGAGGAGAGCCCAAGGAGGCAAACCCCACAGAGATGAGGGAAAGAGCCCCCACAGAGATGAGGGAAGAGAGCCCCCACAGAGATGAGGGAAGAGCCCCCACAGAGATGAGGACAAGAGCCCCCACAGAAAAGAGGACAAGACCCCACACAGAAGAGGACAAAACCCCCCACAGAGATGAGGACAAGAGCCCCCCACAGAGATGAGGGAAAGAGCCCCCAGTGAAGGAGGACAAGAGCCCCCACAGAGATGAGGAAAGAGCCCCCACAGAAAAGAGGACAAGAGCCCCCACAGAAAAGAGGACAAGAGCCCCCACAGAAAAGAGGACAAGAGCCCCCACACAGAAGAGGACAAAAGCCCCCACAGAGAGAGTGAAAGAGCCCCCACAGAGATGAGGAAAGAGCCCCCACAGAGATGAGGGAAAGAGCCCCCACAAGATGAGGGAGAGAGCCCCCACAGAGATGAGACAAGAGCCCCACAGAAAAGAGGACAAGAGCCCCCACACAGAAGAGGACAAAACCCCCCACAGAGATGAGGACAAGAGCCCCCACAGAGATGAGGGAAAGAGCCCCCATGAAGAGGACAAGAGCCCCCACAGAATGAGGGAAAAAGCCCCACAGAAAAGAGGACAAGAGCCCCCACAGAAAGAGGACAAGAGCCCCCACAGAAAAGAGGACAAGAGCCCCCACAGCAGAAGAGGACAAAAGCCCCCACAGAGAGAGTGAAAGAGCCCCCCACAGAAGAGGACTAGAGCCCCCACAGAGATGAGGGAAAGAGCCCCCACAGAAAAGAGACAAGAGCCCCCACAGAGATGAGGAAAGAGCCCCCAGTGAAGGAGGACAAGAGCCCCCACAGAGATGAGGGAAAGAGCCCCCACAGAGATGAGGGAAAGAGCCCCCACAGAGATGAGGGAGAGAGCCCCCACAGAGATGAGGACAAGAGCCCCCACAGAAAAGAGGACAAGAGCCCCCACACAGAAGAGGACAAAAACCCCCCACAGAGATGAGGACAAGAGCCCCCACAGAGATGAGGGAAAGAGCCCCCAGTGAAGGAGGACAAGAGCCCCCACAGAGATGAGGGAAAGAGCCCCCACAGAAAAGGACAAGAGCCCCCACAGAAAAGAGGACAAGAGCCCCCACAGAAAAGAGGACAAGAGCCCCACACAGAAGAGGACAAAAGCCCCCACAGAGAGGAGTGAAAGAGCCCCCACAGAGATGAGGAAAGAGCCCCCACAGAGATGAGGGAAAGAGCCCCCACAGAGATGAGGGAGAGAGCCCCCACAGAGATGAGGACAAGAGCCCCCACAGAAAAGAGGACAAGAGCCCCCACACAGAAGAGGACAAAACCCCCCACAGAGATGAGGACAAGAGCCCCCACAGAGATGAGGAAAGAGCCCCCAGTGAAGGAGGACAAAGCCCCCACAGAGATGAGGGAAAAAGCCCCCACAGAAAAGAGGACAAGAGCCCCCACAGAAAAGAGGACAAGAGCCCCCACAGAAAAGAGGACAAGAGCCCCCACACAGAAGAGGACAAAAGCCCCCACAGAGAGGAGTGAAAGAGCCCCCACACAGAAGAGGACAAGAGCCCCACAGAGATGAGGGAAAGAGCCCCCACAGAAAAGAGGACAAGAGCCCCACAGAGATGAGGGAAAGAGCCCCCAGTGAAGGAGGACAAGAGCCCCCCAACCAAGAGAAGGACAAGAACCTCCAAAGACGACAAGAGCCTCCCAGAGGGCAAGGCCCCTCCAGAGAAGAAGACAATACCCCCCCTCCAGAGAAGAGAAGAGGACAAGAGCACCCCCAGAGGAGAGGACAAGAGCACCCCCAGAGGAGAGGACAAGAGCACCCCCAGAGGACAGGACAAGAGCAGCCCCAGAGGAGAGGACAAGAGCAGCCCCAGAGGAGAGGACAAGAGCACCCCCAGAGGACAGGACAAGAGCAGCCCCAGAGGACAGGACAAGAGCAGCCCCAGAGGACAGGACAAGAGCCACCAGAGGAGCGGGCAAGAGCACCCCCAGAGGAGAGGGCAAGAGCCCCCCCCAGAGAAGAGGAGAAGAGGACAAGAGCACCCCCCGAGGAGAGGACAAGAGCACCCCAGAGGACAGGACATGAGCCATCAGAGGAGCGGGCAAGAGCACCAAAAAAGAAAGAGGATAAAAGCCCCCCGGAGAAGAGGACAAGAGCTGGTCACAGAGGACAAGAGCCCCCTCCAGAGAAGTGAACAAGAACTCCCCAAAGAAGAGGACACGAGCCCCCCAGACCAAGAAAAGGACAAGAGCTGCTAAAGAAGAGGACAAGAGCCCCCAGAGAAGAGGAAAAGAGCACTCCCAGAGAAGAAGACAAGACCCCCCAGAGAGGAGAAGAGCCCCCCAGAGAAGGGAACAAGAATCCCCCAGAGAAGGGAACAAGAACCCCCCCCAGAGAAGGGAACAAGAACCCCCCCAGAGAAGGGAACAAGAAGCCCCCAGAGAAGGGAACAAGAGCCACCAGAGAAGAGGACAAGAACCCCCACAGAGATGAGGGAAAGAGCCCCCACGAAAAGAGGACAAGAGCCCCCACAGAGATGAGGGAAAGAGCCCCCACAGAGATGAGGGAAAGAGCCCCCACAGAAAAGAGGACAAGAGCCCCCATAGAAAAGAGGACAAGAGCCCCCACAGAGATGAGTGAAAGAGCCCCCACAAGATGAGGGAAAGAGCCCCCACAGAGATGAGGGAAAGAGCCCCCACAGAGATGAGGGAAAGAGCCCCCACAGAAAAGAGGACAAGAGCCCCCACAGAGATGAGTGAAAGAGCCCCACACAGAAGAGGACAAGAGTCCCCACAGAAAAGAGGACAAAAGCCCCCACAGAGAGGAGTGAAAGAGCCCCCACAGAAAAGAGGACAAGAGCCCCCACAGAAAAGAGGACAAGAGCCCCCACAGAGATGAGGGAAAGAGCCCCCACAGAGATGAGGGAAAGAGCCCCATAGAAAAGAGGACAAGAGCCCCCACAGAGATGAGGGAAAGAGCCCCCACAGAGATGAGGGAAAGAGCCCCCAGTGAAGGAGGACAAGAGCCCCCACAGAGATGAGGGAAAGAGCCCCCACAGAGATGAGGGAAAGAGCCCCCACAGAGATGAGGGAGAGAGCCCCCACAGAGATGAGGACAAGAGCCCCCACAGAAAAGAGGACAAGAGCCCCCACACAGAAGAGGACAAAACCCCCCACAGAGATGAGGACAAGAGCCCCCACAGAGATGAGGGAAAGAGCCCCCAGTGAAGGAGGACAAGAGCCCCCACAGAGATGAGGGAAAGAGCCCCCACAGAAAAGAGGACAAGAGCCCCACCAGAAAAGAGGACAAGAGCCCCCACAGAAAAGAGGACAAGAGCCCCCACACAGAAGAGGACAAAAGCCCCCACAGAGAGGAGTGAAAGAGCCCCCACAGAGATGAGGGAAAGAGCCCCCACAGAGATGAGGGAAAGAGCCCCCAAGAGATGAAGGAGAGAGCCCCCACAGAGATGAGGACAAGAGCCCCCACAGAAAAGAGGACAAGAGCCCCCACACAGAAGAGGACAAAACCCCCACAGAGATGAGGACAAGAGCCCCCACAGAGATGAGGGAAAGAGCCCCCAGTGAAGGAGGACAAGAGCCCCACAGAGATGAGGGAAAGAGCCCCACAGAAAAGAGGACAAGAGCCCCCACAGAAAAGAGGACAAGAGCCCCCACAGAAAAGAGGACAAGAGCCCCCACACAGAAGAGGACAAAAGCCCCCACAGAGAGGAGTGAAAGAGCCCCCACACAGAAGAGGACAAGAGCCCCCACAGAGATGAGGGAAAGAGCCCCCACAGAAAAGAGGACAAGAGCCCCCACAGAGATGAGGGAAAGAGCCCCCAGTGAAGGAGGACAAGAGCCCCCCAACCAAGAGAAGGACAAGAACCTCCAAAAGACGACAAGAGCCTCCCAGAGGGCAAGGCCCCTCCAGAGAAGAAGACAATAGCCCCCCCCCCCAGAGAAGAGAAGAGGACAAGAGCACCCCCAGAGGAGAGGACAAGAGCACCCCAGAGGAGAGGACAAGAGCACCCCCAGAGGACAGGACAAGAGCAGCCCAGAGGAGAGGACAAGAGCAGCCCCAGAGGACAGGACAAGAGCACCCCCAGAGGACAGGACAAGAGCAGCCCCAGAGGACAGGACAAGAGCAGCCCAGAGGACAGGACAAGAGCACACAGAGGAGCGGGCAAGAGCACCCCAGAGGAGAGGGCAAGAGCCCCCCCAGAGAAGAGGAGAAGAGGACAAGAGCACCCCAGAGATGAGGGAAAGAGCCCCCACAGAGATGAGGGAAAGAGCCCCCACAGAAAAGAGGACAAGAGCCCCCATAGAAAAGAGGACAAGAGCCCCACAAGAGATGGAGTGAAAGAGCCCCCACAGAGATGAGGGAAAGAGCCCCCACAGAGATGAGGGAAAGAGCCCCCACAGAGATGAGGGAAAGAGCCCCACAGAAAAGAGGACAAGAGCCCCCACAGAGATGAGTGAAAGAGCCCCACACAGAAGAGGACAAGAGTCCCCACAGAAAAGAGGACAAAAGCCCCCACAGAGAGGAGTGAAAGAGCCCCCACAGAAAAGAGGACAAGAGCCCCCACAGAAAAGAGGACAAGAGCCCCCACAGAGATGAGGGAAAGAGCCCCCACAGAGATGAGGGAAAGAGCCCCCCATAGAAAAGAGGACAAGAGCCCCCACAGAGATGAGGGAAAGAGCCCCCACAGAGATGAGGGAAAGAGCCCCCAGTGAAGGAGGACAAGAGCCCCCACAGAGATGAGGGAAAGAGCCCCCACAGAGATGAGGGAAAGAGCCCCCACAGAGATGAGGGAGAGAGCCCCCACAGAGATGAGGACAAGAGCCCCCACAGAAAAGAGGACAAGAGCCCCCACACAGAAGAGGACAAAACCCCCACAGAGATGAGGACAAGAGCCCCCACAGAGATGAGGGAAAGAGCCCCCAGTGAAGGAGGACAAGAGCCCCCACAGAGATGAGGGAAAGAGCCCCCACAGAAAAGAGGACAAGAGCCCCCACAGAAAAGAGGACAAGAGCCCCCACAGAAAAGAGGACAAGAGCCCCCACACAGAAGAGGACAAAAGCCCCCACAGAGAGGAGTGAAAGAGCCCCCACAGAGATGAGGGAAAGAGCCCCCACAGAGATGAGGGAAAGAGCCCCACAGAGATGAAGGAGAGAGCCCCCACAGAGATGAGGACAAGAGCCCCCACAGAAAAGAGGACAAGAGCCCCCACACAGAAGAGGACAAAACCCCCACAGAGATGAGGACAAGAGCCCCACAGAGATGAGGGAAAGAGCCCCAGTGAAGGAGGACAAGAGCCCCCACAGAGATGAGGGAAAGAGCCCCCACAGAAAAGAGGACAAGAGCCCCCACAGAAAAGAGGACAGAGCCCCACAGAAAAGAGGACAAGAGCCCCCACACAGAAGAGGACAAAAGCCCCCACAGAGAGGAGTGAAAGAGCCCCCACACAGAAGAGGACAAGAGCCCCCACAGAGATGAGGGAAAGAGCCCCCACAGAAAAGAGGACAAGAGCCCCCACAGAGATGAGGGAAAGAGCCCCCAGTGAAGGAGGACAAGAGCCCCCCAACCAAGAGAAGGACAAGAACCTCCAAAGACGACAAGAGCCTCCAGAGGGCAAGGCCCCTCCAGAGAAGAAGACAATAGCCCCCCCCCAGAGAAGAGAAGAGGACAAGAGCACCCCCAGAGGAGAGGACAAGAGCACCCCCAGAGGAGAGGGACAAGAGCACCCCCAGAGGACAGGACAAGAGGCCCCAGAGGAGAGGACAAGAGCAGCCCAGAGGACCAGGACAACGAGCACCCCAGAGGACAGGACAAGAGCAGCCCCAGAGGACAGGACAAGAGCAGCCCAGAGGACAGGACAAGAGCCACCAGAGGAGCGGGCAAGAGCACCCCCAGAGGAGAGGGCAAGAGCCCCCCCAGAGAAGAGGAGAAGAGGACAAGAGCACCCCCAGAGGACAGGACATGAGCCATCAGAGGAGCGGGCAAGAGCACCAAAAAGAAAAGAGGATAAAAGCCCCCGGAGAAGAGGACAAGAGCTGGTCACAGAGGACAAGAGCCCCCTCCAGAGAAGTGAACAAGAACTCCCCAAAGAAGAGGACACGAGCCCCCCAGACCAAGAAAAGGACAAGAGCTGCTAAAGAAGAGGACAAGAGCCCCCCAGAGAAGAGGAAAAGAGCACTCCCAGAGAAGAAGACAAGACCCCCCAGAGAGGAGAAGAGCCCCCAGAGAAGGGAACAAGAATCCCCCCAGAGAAGGGAACAAAACCCCCCCCAGAGAAGGGAACAAGAACCCCCCCAGAGAAGGGAACAAGAACCCCCCAGAGAAGAGGACAAGAAGCCCCCAGAGAAGGGAACAAGAGCCACCAGAGAAGAGGACAAGAACCCCCCAGAGAAGAGGACAAGAACCCCCCAGAGAAGGGAACAAGAACCCCCCACAAGAAGAGGACAAGAACCCCCCCAGAGAGAGGGAACAAGAACCCCCCCAGAGAAGGGAACAAGAACCCCCCCAGAGAAGGGAACAAGAACCCCCCCAGAGAAGAGGAACAAGAACCCCCAGAGAAGAGGAAAAAGAGCCCCCAGAGAAGAGGACAAGAACCCCCCCAGAGAAGAGGACAAGAACCCCCCCAGAGAAGGGAACAAGAACCCCCCCCCCAGAGAAGAGGACAAGAACCCCCCCAGAGAAGGGAACAAGAACCCCCCCAGAGAAGAGGAACAAGAACCCCCCCAGAGAAGGAACAAGAACCCCCCCAGAGAAGGGAACAAGAACCCCCCCAGAGAAGGGAACAAGAACCCCCCAAGAAGGGAACAAGAACCCCCCCAGAGAAGGGAACAAGAACCCTCCCAGAGAAGAGAACAAGAGCCACCAGAGAAGAGGACAAGAACCCCCCAGAGAAGGGAACAAGAGCCACCATAGGACAAGAACTCCCAAAAGATGAGGACAAGACCTCCCAAAAAGGAGGACAAGCAGCACAGAGTATTTCAGGGGAGACATATTGCCTGACGATTTGATTACGTGACTTGCGAGGGACATAAAACTTAGTAACTAGATGAAAAGTAATATAAAATGCTCCCCGTCCCTGTCCGCGGTGCAGGCGCCCGGCCAGCAGCGTCTATGATAAAATGCGACCTCGGCTCGTGAGATCAAGATGTGTTTCATTACTGCACGATCCGAGGAAATGATGATGATGATGATATCCTGCAGTTATTGGCCGGGGTCTCATCCGCAGCATGGCTCCCTCCACGTACGTGGGAAAGGGCGCCAGCTCGGGGGTTCACATTTGGTAGAGATTACGTTGGTGGTGGACGACGCTCGTCCGCTAAAGCTGCGGTGAGAAACCTGCTGGGGCCGACAGTACGGCGTCCCCCGCTGCCACGGAAACTCCATCCTGGAAGAGATGAATCGTCCCCGGATCCTGAGCCGTGGAAACAGGGAACAGTCAGTGAGCGACGGGTGTGAGTGACGGCGGCGGGGCTGTGACACATGTTTATTATTAAAAAGCAGAAAGAACCACTTCAAATAGAGACGGTTCTGCGAGCAAGAAGCCTGACAGTGCTCTGATCTCCTACATGTGCTCCACATACACCGTGCCGGCCACGGGAGAGGGCCCACTGCCGAAATCAGCAGGCGTAGGGCCGGGGAACGGACGTCAGAGCACAATATACAGGGGGCTTTCCTCATCACAGGTTAGACGATGATGTACAGCTTGCTGCAAGTTTGACTCATGGGACACCCTCTAATCCTGAAATCAAGACTAACCTGGAGAGTTGGCGGATATGTGCTCCTCCACTGCACTCACCCTCTATAAGCCAAGCGCTGCACTTACCTCCAATGAGTGGAGAGTTGGCGGATATGTGCTCCTCCACTGCAGTCACAATCTATAAGCCGAGTGCTGCACTCACTCCGCTGCAGTCACCCTCTATAAGCCGAGCGCTGCACTGACCTCCGCTGCAGTCACCATCCATAAGCTGAGCGCTGCACTCACCTCCGCTGCAGTCACCCTCTATAAGCAGAGCGTTGCACTTACCTCCGCTGCATTCACCCTCGATAAGCCAAGCGCTGCACTTACCTCCGCTGCAGTCACCCTCTATAAGCAGAGCGTTGCACTTACCTCCGCTGCATTCACCCTCGATAAGCCAATCGCTGCACTTACCTCCGCTGCAGTCACCCTCTATAAGCCGAGCGCTGCACTCACCTCTGCTGCATTCAACCTCTATAAGCCGAGCGCTGCACTTGCCTCCACTGCATTCAACCTCTATAAGCCGAGTGCTGCACTTACCTCCGCTGCAGTCACCATCCATAAACCGAGCGCTGCACTTGCCTCCGCTGCAGTCACCCTCTATAAGCCGAGCGCTGCACTTGCCTCCGCTGCAGTCACCATTTATAAGCCGAGCACTGCACTTACCTCTGCTACATTCATCCACTATAAGCAGAGCGTTGCACTTACCTCCACTGCAGTCACATCCATAAGCCGAGTGCTGCACTCACTTCTGCTGCAGTCACCCTCTATAAGCCGAGTGCTGCACTTGCCCCCGCTGCAGTCACCATCAATAAACCGAGCGCTGCACTTGCCTCCACTGCATTCACCCTCCATAAGACGAGAGCTGCACTCACCTCTGCTGCAATCTCCCTCTATAAACCAAGTGCTGCACTTACTTCCGCTGCAGTCACCATCCATAAGCCGAGCACTGCACTTGCCTCCACTGCAGTCACCCTCTATAAGCCGAGTGCTGCACTTACCTCTGCTGTAGTGACCATCTATAAGCCGAGCGCTGCACTTGCCTCCACTGCAGTCACCCTCTACAAGCCAAGTGCTGCACTTACCTCCGCTAAAGTCACCATCCATAAGCCGAGCACTGCGCTTACCTCTGCTACATTCATCGTCTATAAGCTGAGCGCTGCACTTACCTACACTGCAGTAACCATCCATAAGCCGAGCGCTGCACTCACCTCTGCTGCAATCTCCCTCTATAAACCAAGTGCTGCACTTACTTCCGCTGCAGTCACCATCCATAAGCCGAGCGCTGCACTTGCCTCCACTGCAGTCACCCTCTACAAGCCAAGTGCTGCACTTACCTCCGCTAAAGTCACCATCCATAAGCCGAGCACTGCGCTTACCTCTGCTACATTCATCGTCTATAAGCTGAGCGCTGCACTTACCTACACTGCAGTAACCATCCATAAGCCGAGCGCAGCACTCACCTCTGCTGCATTAACCCTCTATAGGCCGAGCGCTGCACTTACCTCCACTGCAGTTACCATCTATAAGCCGAGCACTGCACTTACCTCCGCTGCAGTCACCCTCTATAAGCCGAGCACTGCGCTTACCTCTGCTACATTCATCGTCTATAAGCTGAGCGCTGCACTTACCTACACTGCAGTAACCATCTATAAGCCGAGCACTGCACTTACCTCCGCTGCAGTCACCCTCTATAAGCCGAGTGCTGCACTTACCTCCACTGCAGTCACCTTTTACAAGCCGAGTGCTGCACTTACCTCTGCTACATTCACCTTTTACAAGCCGAGTGCTGCACTTACCTCTGCTACATTCACCTTTTATAAGCCGAGTGCTGCACTTACCTCCACTGCAGTCACCCTCTATAAACCAAATGTCGCACTTTACCTCCGATGAATGGAGTGGAGGGACACAGGTGCACTGCAGACCCTCCCCATTTGCAAGCATCAATGAAGATCCCACCGATCCACAAGTTATCGCTTATCTTTTATAGTATTAGGATTAATCATCTAAATCAGGGGTGGGAAGCCTTTTTCTGCCAGGGGCCATTTGGAAATTTCTACCATACTTCGGGGGCCGCACGAAATTATCAACTTAAAACTGCCCGCTATATCTGGTTCAACAATCAACTTACCCCTACTGTGGTGGCTGAAGTTGCTTTTCTCTTGCGTGGCTGTGATGTTAAGTGATATTGATCATGGGCTTCTCACTACTTTTCCAGGTTTTCTAGAGCCATGAACCTCACAGGACAGGCTGGGGGCATATACCTCACTGGGGGGGAGGGGGGGGGGCTGAGGCTGGGGCATAGAAATTACTGTGGAGCTGGATTTAAAGGGCAGGAAGTTGGCAAAATATCTGCCAGCCAAGCATGGCGGTCCCCAGGAATCTGACCGGGGCTGCATATATAGGTCATGAAGGGCAGCATGTGGCCCTGAGGTTCCCCACCCCTGATTTAAATCAACATTTGATAATTTGGTTTCTGACATCAAACTCTGATGGAGAAAGATGGCGCAGAGATTTGGCAGAGTGCCAGGACTGTGCTAGAGTCAATCTGTCAGACTCTGGCTCACCCGCTCCTGCTTGATGCTCCCCAGTAACATGATGTAAAAAGTAGTGCTAATATAGATGTGTCAACTTTGGAGCGAATTGTAAAACACAGTGAAACCGATCGCTATGCACAGCCTTCATACAGAAGACGAGTGACGCTTCCGGTAAATTGTAAGGCCCTGGAAACATTCACATATTAAACACAAGAAACACTTCACCAGCGAGCCGCTGGATCCTGCAGAATATCTCCACTTGTTCTGACCCTGGAGACATCAGGGGTTCTGCTCCAGTCACACCCGAAGCTGCACAATGTGAATCTACACACTGGCGTGTCCTGAGGATGAACACAATGAGGAGGACGGTGCGGGATGAAGTAACGTTCGGCCTGTCCCACCTGTGGTCTCCGGCTCGCCGGGGTCAATCCACCTCTCACTTTTACACCAAATCTTCCAGGACCCACACGTGTTAATGATCAGGGGAGGCGGCTGGATGGGAAACGTCTCTGCTCTCAGTAGGGTTGGGCCATAAATATTCATCTGGAGTAATGAAGCGATGACTGTCTGCGGATCGGGGTGATTACCAGAAAACATCCCCCCTTCTGTCCATACAGACCCCAACCTGTTTTATTCCTTATATAGTAAGGAAGCGCAAATCCTTTCCTATTATCCAATGCCGGCCATAGACACTGGTGAAATGCAGATGGATCTAGCACCGATCTGATGCCCGCGGGTCCGGTACCAGGGCAGGTGATATCTCCCTCTCTTCTCACTTTCCCAGTCTGCAGGGTCTCAATGTTCACAGACCTTCTCTGTCACCAAATTTATCAATGTGCAGTAATATAGAATATAGGAAGGAGGAGGACGCAGCTGCAGCCTCGCTGTGTCAGGACATGCTGCATCATACAAAAGAGACAGCAGGAGATGGCACCCGAGCGCTGGATCTGTTCACATCCGTCCATTAGGGATCCAGCATTTACATAAACAATTGGATCCTGCTACAAACGGATCAAAATTGGATACAAAAGAAGGAGGAGGAAGAAGAAAGAAGAAGAAAAAGAAGGAAGGAGAACTAAAAGGAAAAAGAAAAAGGAGGAGGAGGAAGAAAAAGGAAGAAGAAAAAGAAGGAAAAGTAAGAAGAAGGAAGAGGAAGAAGGAGGAGGAGGAAGGAGAAGGAAAAGAAAGGAAGAAGAAGAAGGAAGAAGAAAAAGAAGGAAGAAGAAAAAGAAGGAAGAAAAAGGAGGAGGAGGAAGAAAAAGAAGGAAGAGGGAGACAAAGGAGACGAAAATGAATAAAGAGTAAGAAGAAGGAAGAGGAAGAAGGAGGAGGAAAAGAAAGGAAAAGGAAGGAGAAAAAGAAGGAAGAGAAAATAAAGAAGAAAAAGAAGGAAGGAAGAGGGAGATGAAGGAGGAGGAAGAACGAAGAGGAAGAAGCAGTAAAAAGAAGAAGGAAGAGGAAGAAGGAGGAATAAGAAGGAGGAGGTAAAAAGGAAGAGGAAGAAGAAGGAAGAGGAAGAAGGAGGAGGCGGAATAAGAAGGAGGAGGAGGAATAAGAAGGGAGAGGAAGAAGAAGGAGTAGGAGAAAGAAGGAGGTGGAGGAAGGAGGAGGTAAAAGAAGGAAGAGGGAGAAGAAGGAGAAGGAAAAATAAAGCGGAAGAAGGAAGAGGAAGAAAGAAGAAGTAAGGAGGAAAACGAAGAAAAAAGAAGGAGGGAGAAAGGAAGAGGAATAACAAGGTAGAGGAAGGAGGAAGAGGAAGACTATCTGCTGGAGAGTTGGCAGAACCTAAGAGCCCATCTGGGGTACCTCTGGCTCTGTGGGGACCCCCCTCTTACCTCGGCTATCATCCGGTTGGTGTCCCCCAGGAACAGCAGGTTGAGGGCTTCCTCCTCGGTGGACACCTGCTGCAGGGACAGGTTCTTGAGATGTATATTCTGCTCTGAATCCTCCATGATGGTCACCTTCCTGCACACAGATCAGAAGATATTAGTGTATTGGATGCTGATTTTCATGTATTTCTATGCTCGGTCTCATTCACTACATTGGAGGGTATATTTAAGGGGCATTTTCCCACCTCAGGGCTCGGTGGCACACCCACAGAATACCCCATAAACGTGTGATCGATGTGCGTCCCACCGGCGTGGAGAACAAGACAGAAGTAAACTGAGAGCGGCACATACTTTAGTCTGGACACCATCATGATATCCCTGAACGATAATAATGCAGAGGGGGCGTTAAAGGGGATCTGGGTTTTTAAACATTTCCAACATGGCCGCCCCAGTCTCCCCATAGGTCACAATACACCGTCTGTGTAAATAGCTGCAGACGAGGAATATAAATATGGGCGTCCGCGCCATCTGTTTTGTGGCACGGTGGTGGAGATTGGCATCATCTTCCTAAATAAACAGTTATGGGGCCAATTGTTGAGGGCGGCAGTCATTTCCTACACAGACAGAGCCTATTTTTGTTATACTCGTGGTCGGGGCGGTGAGAACGGTAATCAGCGGATCTGGCGGTCGTATTTAGCGGCAGGTGGTTGGTTTCCAAACATTTCATACGTATGAGAAGTCTGGACTGTCAGTCACTAGGTCTATAAGAAGAGTACATATATTCCTGACATACTCTGTGCTGCTGGGGGCCCTGCTCCCGGAGTGTCTCCACATTCCTGCACTAGAGATATACAGCCCTGTCCTCAATAAGCAATACTGGCAGCACCTGCCCTTCCCCAAGTCCTCCAGGCTGGATGAGGCAGTAAGGACTGCAGGTGGGCCGGCAGCAGCAACTGGACCAGCAGCGGCAAGTGGGTGAGCACATGCAGCTCAACCGGCAACAGGTAGGCCAGCAGCGGCAGGTGGGCCGGTGACGGTAGGTAGACCAATGATGACAGGTGGACTAGCGACAACAGGTGGCAAGTGGGCCGGCTGCGTCAGGTGAGAGGGGACAACAGCTGCAGATGAGCGTGCTCCGACATGTGGGCTAGCAGCGGTGGGTGGACCGGCAACGACAGGTGAGCCGGTAGCGATAGAAGGACAGACAACGGCAGGTGTACCAAAGGTGGAAGGTGGGTGGGTGATGAGAGGTGGGCCAGCAGTGACAGGTGGATTGGGGGATTGTTCTGGGAATATTCTAGGCTCATTTATATAAAACTACTTCAAATTGGATCAAAATGATCAACCTGGGCCTGGAGGTCTTCTGTGTACGCGACTGACATCTTGCTATCGTCTGCAGAGGTGGACCTCGTCCTACAGTCAGACAGGGGAGGACCTCCTCGTCCTACAGTCAGACATTAGAGGACCTCCTCGTCCTACAGTCAGACATTAGAGGACCTCCTCGTCCTACAGTCAGACATTAGAGGACCTCCTCGTCCTACAGTCAGACAGGGGAGGACCTCCTCTTCCTACAGTCAGACAGGGGAGGACCTCCTCGTCCTACAGTCAGACAGGGGAGGACCTCCTCGTCCTACAGTCAGTCAGGAGAGGACCTCCTCGTCCTACAGTCAGACAGGAGAGGACCTCCTCGTCCTACAGTCAGTCAGGAGAGGACCTCCTCGTCCTACAGTCAGACATTAGAGGACCTCCTCGTCCTACAGTCAGCCAGGAGAGGACCTCCTCGTCCTACAGTCAGCCAGGAGAGGACCTCCTCGTCCTACAGTCAGCCAGGAGAGGACCTCCTCGTCCTACAGTCAGCCAGGAGAGGACCTCCTCGTCCTACAGTCAGCCAGGAGAGGACCTCCTCGTCCTACAGTCAGCCAGGAGAGGATCTCGTCCTACAGTCAGCCAGGAGAGGACCTCGTCCTACAGTCAGCCAGGAGAGGACCTCGTCCTACAGTCAGTCAGGAGAGGACCTCGTCCTACAGTCAGCCAGGAGAGGACCTCGTCCTACAGTCAGCCAGGAGAGGACCTCGTCCTACAGTCAGCCAGGAGAGGACCTCCTCGTCCTACAGTCAGCCAGGAGAGGACCTCCTCGTCCTACAGTCAGCCAGGAGAGGACCTCCTTGTCCTACAGTCAGCCAGGAGAGGACCTCCTCGTCCTACAGTCAGCCAGGAGAGGACCTCCTCGTCCTACAGTCAGCCAGGAGAGGACCTCCTCGTCCTACAGTCAGCAGGAGAGGACCTCCTCGTCTACAGTCAGCCAGGAGAGGACCTCCTCGTCCTACAGTCAGCCAGGAGAGGACCTCCTCGTCCTACAGTCAGCCAGGAGAGGACCTCCTCATCCTACAGTCAGCCAGGAGAGGACCTCCTCGTCCTACAGTCAGCCAGGAGAGGACCTCCTCGTCCTACAGTCAGCCAGGAGAGGACCTCCTCGTCCTACAGTCAGCCAGGAGAGGACCTCCTCGTCCTACAGTCAGCCAGGAGAGGACCTCCTCGTCCTACAGTCAGCCAGGAGAGGACCTCCTCGTCCTACAGTCAGCCAGGAGAGGACCTCCTCGTCCTACAGTCAGCCAGGAGAGGACCTCCTCGTCCTACAGTCAGCCAGGAGAGGACCTCCTCGTCCTACAGTCAGCCAGGAGAGGACCTCCTCGTCCTACAGTCAGCCAGGAGAGGACCTCCTCGTCCTACAGTCAGCCAGGAGAGGACCTCCTCGTCCTACAGTCAGCCAGGAGAGGACCTCCTCGTCCTACAGTCAGCCAGGAGAGGACCTCCTCGTCCTACAGTCAGCCAGGAGAGGACCTCCTCGTCCTACAGTCAGCCAGGAGAGGACCTCCTCGTCCTACAGTCAGCCAGGAGAGGACCTCCTCGTCCTACAGTCAGCCAGGAGAGGACCTCCTCGTCCTACAGTCAGCCAGGAGAGGACCTCCTCGTCCTACAGTCAGCCAGGAGAGGACCTCCTCGTCCTACAGTCAGCCAGGAGAGGACCTCCTCGTCCTACAGTCAGCCAGGAGAGGACCTCCTCGTCCTACAGTCAGCCAGGAGAGGACCTCCTCGTCCTACAGTCAGCCAGGAGAGGACCTCCTCGTCCTACAGTCAGCCAGGAGAGGACCTCCTCGTCCTACAGTCAGCCAGGAGAGGACCTCTCGTCCTACAGTCAGCCAGGAGAGGATCTCGTCCTACAGTCAGCCAGGAGAGGACCTCGTCCTACAGTCAGCCAGGAGAGGACCTCGTCCTACAGTCAGCAGGAGAGGACCTCGTCCTACAGTCAGTCATGGAGAGGACCTCGTCCTACAGTCAGACAGGAGAGGACCTCGTCCTACAGTCAGTCAGTCAGTCAGGAGAGGACCTCGTCCTACAGTCAGACAGGGAGGACCTCGTCCTACAGTCAGCAGGAGAGGACCTCGTCCTACAGTCAGCCAGGAAAGGACCTCCTCGTCCTACAGTCAGACAGGGAGGACCTCGTCCTACAGTCAGACAGGGGAGCACCCCCTCGTCCTACAGTCAGACAGGGGAGGACCTCCTTTCAGAAACCATAATGCCTTTGCGATGACGACACGAGAACTGTGACAAGTAAATAAATACGTGCGATTCTGGTCTATTCATTTACATAACGTGACGATTAAAGACTTTACAGAAATGGATGTTTTTTTCCCCAAAATAGCGATGTTCTAACCAGCAGTAAAGTATCTAAAGCCAAACACTGATAAATATAGGACGGCTGCCTGTAATTTCCCGGTAACAGGATACTGCGTGAAGGCAGAAATCAGCGAGCGCCGGAGGATATTCTGAACGTCATCCCAGACCGCGGCCCAGTCACATTAGTTCTGGAGATATTTAGTGCTGGGAGCCCGGGTTATATATTGTACAGGTGCAGGGGCGGCTCAGGGGGGCTGCACACCTGAAGGGTCCATTCAGAATTTGTGATGGAGTCGCAGTTTTTTGTAACTCAGCAAAAACATATTAAAACTAGATGGGAGCCCGACGCTATCGCATCGGATGTGTAGTGACATCAGAATAGGGGCGGGCTCTATGGCACTGGGGGCAGCATTCGCCTCTCATCCCTTGCGGTCTCTCCCCTGCCCGCTGTTTGTTCCCCCTCGCTCTCTGCCCCCCAAGTGCTGCAGAGTGACCATGGTGCGAGTTGAGTGGATGTGGGGTGACCGTGGTGCGGTGTGAGGTAGTGTGGGGTGAGTGCGGGGTGAGCGTGGTGCGGTGTGCGGGCTGAGTGCAGGCTGAATGAGTGCGGGCTGACCATGGTGCGGGCTGAGTGCGGGATGACCGTAGTGCGGGCAGGCTGAGTGAGGGCAGGCTGTGGGGAGGTGAGTGAGTGCGGGCTGAGAGTGCAGGCTATGGGGGGGTGTGAGTGAGTGCAGGCTGTGGGGGAGGGGAGTGCAGGCTGTGGGGAGTGAGTGGGGGGTGAGCGGGAGTAGTGAGCAGGGGCACTGGGGGGTGAGCAGGGGCACTGGGGGGGTGAGCAGGGGCACTGGGGGGATGAACAGTGAGATGGAGTGGCTCCAGTCCCCCTCCTGCCTCCCTGCTCCTCTCCTCCAGTCCACACTCTCGCTCACCTCTGCATTCTTCTTGGAATTGACATTGTAAAGTGAATTGCCACGGGGGCAGAGTTAATAGAGGAGGCGTCACAATGGGCATGGCTGAAAACACACCCACCATATCAGGGCAGCATGTTCGGTCACACCCATTGCAACGCCCCCCTCTGTTACCTCCGCCCCTCTGTAGCAATTCACCTTACAACGTCAATTCCAAGAAGAATAATGCTGGGGTGAGCTAGAGCATGGAGGGGGGAGCGGAGGGCAGGAGCTGGACTGAAGCATGGAGCTTGGAGGGGGGACTGGGCATTGCGTGCGGCAGGTTTCTGCCTGGCCAGCCTGCACCATATTAACATACCCATCACTTGGGAGTGCTAATATGGTGGGCAGAAGTGACATAGGAGGACATACAGGAAGTGCCAAGTCCCAATTATAAAGATTAGAAGTGAGTGCGATGAAGGCCCAATCACCCAGCAGAGGACCCGTCCAAGGACCAATCATCCAGGAGATGACATGTCCCAGACCCCAATCATCCAGGAGAAGACCCGTCCCAGACCCCAATCATCCAGGAGAAGACCCGTCCCAGACCCCAATCATCCAGGAGAGGACCCGTCCAAGGGACCAATCATCCAGGAGATGGACATGTCCCAGACCCCAATCATCCAGGAGAAGACCCGTCCCAGACCCCAATCATCCAGGAGAAGACCCGTCCCAGACCCCAATCATCCAGGAGAGGACCCGTCCCAGACCCAATCATCCAGGAGATGACATGTCCCAGACCCCAATCATCCAGGAGAGGACCGTCCCAGACTCCAATCATCCAGGAGAGGACCCGTCCCAGACCCCAATCATCCAGGAGAGGACCGTCCCAGACCCAATCATCCAGGAGAGACCCGTCCCAGACCCCAATCATCCAGGAGGGACCGTCCCAGACACCAATCATCCAGGAGAGGACCCGTCCCAGACACCAATCATCCAGGAGTGGACCTGTCCCAGACCCCAATCATCCAGGAGAGACATGTCCCAGACCCCAATCATCCAGAGAGATGAGAGGACCCGTCCCAGACACCAATCATCCAGGAGAGGACCCGTCCCAGACCCCAATCATCCAGGAGTGGACCGTCCCAGACCCCAATCATCCAGGAGAGGACCCGTCCCAGACCCAATCATCCAGGAGAGACCCGTCCCAGACACCAATCATCCAGGAGAGGACCCGTCCCAGACCCCAATCATCCAGGAGAGGACCGTTCCAGACCCCAATCATCCAGGAGATGACATGTTCCAGACCCCAATCATCCAGGAGATGACATGTCCCAGACACCAATCATCCAGAGAGATGACCTGTCCCAGACACCAATCATCCAGGAGAGGACCGTCCAGACACCAATCATCCAGGAGAGACCCGTCCCAGACCCCAATCATCCAGGAGATGGACTGTCCCAGACCCCAATCATCCAGGAGAGGACCCGTCCCAGACCCCAATCATCCAGGAGAGGACACGTCCCAGACCCAATCATCCAGGAGAGGACCCGTCCCAGACCCCAATCATCCAGGAGAGGACCTGTCCCAGACCCCAATCATCCAGGAGATGACCCCGTCCCAGACCCCAATCATCCAGGAGAGACCAGTCCCAGACACCAATCATCCAGGAGAAGACCCGTCCCAGACACCAATCACCCAGGAGAAGACCAGTCCCAGACACCAATCATCCAGGAGAAGACCCGTCCCAGACCCCAATCATCCAGGAGATGACATGTCCCAGACACCAATCATCCAGGAGAGGACCCGTCCCAGACACCAATCATCCAGGAGAGGACCCGTCCCAGACACCAATCATCCAGGAGTGGACCTGTCCCAGACCCCAATCATCCAGGAGACGACATGTCCCAGACTCCAATCATCCAGGAGAGGACCCGTCCCAGACACCAATCATCCAGGAGAGGACCCGTCCCAAACCCCAATCATCCAGGAGAGGACCCGTCCCAGACCCCAATCATCCAGGAGAGGACCCTTCCCAGACACCAATCATCCAGGAGAGGACCCGTCCCAGACACCAATCATCCAGGAGTGGACCTGTCCCAGACACCAATCATCCAGGAGAGGACCCGTCCCAGACCCCAATCATCCAGGAGAGGACCCGTCCCAAACCCCAATCATCCAGGAGAGGACCCGTTGCAGACAACAATCATCCAGGAGAGGACCTGTCCCAGACCCCAATCATCCAGGAGACGACATGTCCCAGACACCAATCATCCAGCAGAGGACCCGTCCCAGACTCCAATCATCCAGGAGATGACATGTCCCAGACACCAATCATCCAGGAGAGGACCCGTCCCAGACACCAATCATCCAGGAGAGGACCCGTCCCAGACCCCAATCATCCAGGAGAGGACCCGTCCCAGACCCCAATCATCCAGGAGAGGACCCGTCCCAGACACCAATCATCCAGGAGAGGACCTGTCCCAGACCCCAATCATCCAGGAGAGGACCCGTCCCAGACACCAATCATCCAGGAGAGGACCCGTCCCAGACACCAATCATCCAGGAGAGGACCCGTTGCAGACAACAATCATCCAGGAGAGGACCCGTCCCAGGCCCCAATCATCCAGGAGATGACATGTCCCAGACCCCAATCATCCAGGAGATGACATGTCCCAGACTCCAATCATCCAGGAGAGGACCCGTCCCAGACTCCAATCATCCAGGAGATGACATGTCCCAGACCCCAATCATCCAGGGGAGGACCTGTCCCAGAGACCAATCATAATATAATCTAATAACTAATACTTTGTTTTCCCATAAGGTTTTTTGCAATCAACTTTTTCCAGGTGCAGATTATGTTTTAACGCCTCAGGATTCGAATCGGTGACCCTGCGTTGTGTGATTCTCTTCTTTCTCTTTGGAGCCACAGTTGATTCATTTTTTTTCTGTATTCTTATTACCGTATCTGTTGTCTTTGTTTCATTTCTCTCAGACATCAGGTGTTTTTATTTGTTAATTTATTCTGCCCTATCACCTTTTTGGTGCGGCTATTTAAACCTTCCTCTGGCTGATTTTCCCTGCTGGTGATATTCTTTGCGAATTTTGTGGATTTTACTTGGAGTTACAGCCAATACTGCTTTGAATTTCTGCCAGTCAGAGATTAGCTAGGTTATTTATCTTTTCTGTTTCTGTCATACTCCTTTCTACTTTCTTTAGCTAGGAATTAGGATGCATTTCTTCCTATCAGTCATACTGCACTTTTTTACATTGTTTTCGTTTTTGGTTTTGTGTTTTCTCACTCAGGGATCCTTTCTATCTCTGCACACCTTCCTGATTCAGGGTCATAGTGCTTTTCGACTTTCCCTCAGTTCTTGAAGAGGTACGAGGAACACTTGATGGTCGATTAGGAAGCCAGGTCTGAGTTGTTATCTAGTCCTTTGGTTAGTGTTAATCAAGCCTAGGCAGAGGCCACTAGGAACTGTGCATCTAGGAACCTTAGCATGTAGAGGAATTGGTTGGGTCAAGTGTGTTTGTTCTGAGATATGCCCTGGTTTCTGCTGTTACTTACTACAAGAGCATAACAAATGGCTTTAGGGGGCTGTCTGGCACGCTCACTGCTGGGAACGGGTGGTCATGTGACTACAAGTATGCAATTTGCATATTTCCAGCCATATTTCAACTAGACATATCCATCCTTGCTCAGTTAACTTGTATAAAGCAATGCTGTGCAGATCTAATTGGCACGTGACCTCATGTATGTAAATTGCATACTTGCAATCATGCGCTCACCACTCCTGGCACCTGAAGTATGTGATATACATACATGAGGTCACATGCCAATATTGAGCCCCTGGCTTTGGGGTACTCAGGTATCAGGCTCCAAGGGGTTAACTCTCCTGTGTCACGGGGAGTGGTGGCCGCGCCTGATCCCGTGTCCTGGGTGACACTTCAAAAAGGGTGTATTTACAGGGGATAATCTATATACAGTTCTCGTGACGCCACCTGTAGTGTCTGGTGATGGGTCACCAGCGCTGCCACAGTCCGCCGGAGGTGGATGATAATGCGGCTGAGTTGGCAAAGTCCCCTACAGGTCGGGCTGGACCTTCGGGGCAGCGTTCCTGCAATGGAACAGGTTGATGCAGAAGAAACACAGGCAGAAGCAAAGTCACTTTCTCCCGGGTACTTTACTGTTAACTTGTAGCAGCAGCAGTTACAGTTTACAGTTCAGCATTCAGATGTTACAAGGACAGGTAGCTTAACAGATGGCTGCAAGTGGATCCCAGGTGGTATGGTGGAACCCTTGGTGTACCTTTGTTAACTAACCCGTGTCCGTTCTTCCCCGCTTTAGATCGATCTATACCCAGTAGCTCCTTGTAGGTAGTACCTGGAGTCCCCTCCCTTGTTGGTGAGGAAGCAGGCAGACCTCTCCAATGGCAGGGTGCTGCGGCTGATGAACAAGCCACAGCAGCCGGTTGCCGACTGCAAAGCTGGGTTTTGGCCGGATACCAGGGCCCGGCGTACCCCTGGTGGACTGGAGTATCCCCTGGAGTATGGGCGCTCCTCTCTGAGGATCTCCCTTTCTCTCTGGGGCCCGGACTTCTCTTGTCGGGCGCCCTCTTTCAGGATCCTCTCTCACCTTCCCTCCGGTTCGGCTTGAAACCGACCCGGTTTGACCTTCCGTCTTGTTCCACTAAGCTGATCTTTCTAAAACCTCTCTTCTTCCTCCATCTCCTCCTGGTCACTCAGCCGAGAGACCTCAAGCAAAGACCTCCTTGTTCCCCCTAGAGGTGAATTTATCCCCTCCCTGGTAACCTCCCACCCTCAGCTAATGTGGGAGTGCTAGGAATAGGTCACACCCACCATCCTAGGGTCCACCTGCAGCTGGAGTATCTACACTTCTTTTACGGGTGTAGTACCCCTCTGTGACACCTGCATTTGCGGGGCGCCACACCAATTAGATCCTTACAGTGCACCGGAGAAACCTTGCAGTGCATGCACTGTGAAGATTCACAATTCTGCAATCACCTAGAACGAATGAAAACTTGTACCCCGAGGCCGGACAACCCCATTAAGGTTATGTACTTCATTACAATTACTTTGATGCTACTTTCTAAATAATCTTCACTAAAAGTATATTTCTATTTTGTAACTGCAGAGTTGGCATAAACATCTTAGGGTGCTTTCACACAGCGTTTTTCTGCAATCCGACGCTGTCCGTTGAAAAGTGGACAGCATCAGATCTGATTTGGCCCCCATGTTAGTCCATGGGCACAGATCGGATTGGATCGGATTTGGCCTTATTGCCGATTTTTGTCAGATCCGATTCTGTCCGATATTTTGCTGTGCCCAAAATCGCAGACTGCTACAATTCTGGGCACAGCGGATCAAATCGGACCGAATTGGATCCAACCTGATCTGCGCCAAATAACATGGGGCCTAAGGAGCGCGGGTCCGAGGAAACAGCTGACCGTTCCTCGGACCCGATTTTAGTGTGCTGAGCATACTCAGTACACTAAAATCGCTCTGTGCCATCTAATTTCACTTCTGTGAAATTTAGTGAAAAGAAAGGGTTAAAAAAAAACAAAAAACTTTATTCTCACCTGTCCCGCGATCCACAGATGCCTCCAGCGCCGGGGGACTCGTGGATAGGTGAGAATAAAGATTTTTTTTATTTTTTAAGGTCTGGAAAAGAGGGAAAAAGAGGGAGAAAGAGGAGGGGAGAAAGAGCAGGGGAGAAAGAGGTGACAGGAGGGAGAGAGGAGGGGGAGCGAGGTGACTGGAGGAGTGAGGAGAGGAGGAGAGGATCCAAACTGACCCTGCAAAATATCAGAATCGGATCCCTATTTGGCATCAGATTGCAGCCATCAGTTTTGATCCGTTGCTGTCCGAGGGGTCCTGCAAAAAGTCGGATCCCCTCGGACAGCACAAAAACGCTGTGTGAAAGCAGCCTCAGATAGTTGATCTACAAAATCTGACACAAATCTGCTCCTTGCTCTAAAGCCCCCATCACACTAAGCGAGATCGCTAACTGCTAAGTCACAAATTTGGTGACGGAACAGAGACATCGCCAACGATCTCGCTATGTTTGACACTTAGCAGCGACCAGGCCCCTGCTGTGAGATCGCTGGTCGTGTCAGAGTCGCCTGGACCATTTTTTGATTGTTGGGGTCCCGCTGGGCAGCATGCATCGGTGTGTTTGACAGGGACAACTGATCAACGACCTCAGTACTACAGGTCTGAAAAGCAGGGTCCCAACGACCTCTGTATCATTCCGGATCGTTGTTGCGTCGCTGGTGAGATCTGACTGTTTGTCATCTCACCAGCGATCCTGACAGCGACGCACCAGCGATCCCGACAGCGACGCACCAGCGATCCCTACCAGGTCATATCACTGTCGGGATCACTGGTGCGTCGCCAAGTGTGACGGTACCCTTAGGCTAGGGTCACACTTGCATTTTTTCCATGCATTTTTTGCACTTGTCTTTTGTGAAAAACACATGCAAAAAAACGCATCCATAGGCCCCCATGCAAAAAAACGTATGCCCTAATGCCAATAACGCATGTCTAAAGTGCCATGCATTTTTTGGATGCGTTTTTGGCTCAGCACCAAAAAATGCATCATGCTGTATTTTTTGGTGCTTTTTCAAAAACGCATGCGTTTTTTTAATATGGGGCCCTATGGGAAATGCATGCGTTTTTGCAAGGTAATAAATGGTACCATGGATTTTTGCTTGCGTTTTTTAAGTCAGCTCCACACCTAACAGCAAAAACGCAGACTGCAAAAAGCAACCTTAAAAAACGCAGCCAAGTGTGCCTTAGGCTATATTTAACACTCTGTGTCACAACTGTTACACCCAGTAAACTAAGTCATACATTATTGGAATCGGGATCCCTTTTCCTACATTATGCTGCTCTCAGATAAAGTAGAAAAGCCTTCTGACAGATTCCCTGTAAGAACTAAGCCATGATTGTACAAGTGCTTGCTTGTAGCCATATGGTACCTTTACACGCCGCTACGGTAGGTTGGAAACAACCGGGTGTCTCACGTGCACAAGTTCGAACGGTTGCAAACGGTACCCAATACCGCCTTTACACGCCGCTACAAAGTGCTCTACAGAAGGTATAATCTACCTCTGGAGGCACCGCCGGGTGCCACAAGTTATTTTCTGTAGAGCACCGTCCCTCATTTACACGCCACTACTGAAGGTAATATGGGAGGACCTGGGGCAGCAGGGACAACACATAGGCGTGCCAGAGTTGTGGATTACGAGACGCTTGTACGGTGATTGGACAAAGCAATAGCATCATGATTGGCCAGCCAGCGCAGGAAGGCTGGCTAATACATGATGCTATTGCAATTGTGTAGTGTGACTGGTCAGCTCCTTAAATATGCCGCCCTATGCAGCGACAACCAATCGTAACGCAGGAGCTTCCACCAATGATCGTTGAAGGGGCGGTATCCCGGAGGCTGTGTCACGCCCCAGGGAGTTAACTAGGTGACGAAAAAACCTTCCTGTTCCTCCTTTAGAATCCGCTACCATCGGGTTGAAACCAAACTGTTTTAGAGCACTGCTCTGAAACAGGTGCCGAGAGTGACGGGTGGCAACAAGCTAGTTTACATGCCGCTACCTCGGGTTGATTTGACGGTGCAAGATACATTTGTCTCCGACACTCGGTTGTTTCCAACTTTCTGTAGCGGCGTGTAAAGGTACCATAAGGTATACAGTATGTGAACATTGAGTATATAATAGTATAATAAATTAATCTGCTAATTACATACACAAATGCGCACACGTACATATGTAATGATTGTAGCATTTCCTCTTCACTGCTTTGTTCTTAAGCTTAACTTCAAATGAACCTGTGTCCGCTTCCTCCAGCCTTGTTGATCCCAGTAATGGCTGATTCCGTGTACTTATCAGAGGGTTGTCATGCTCTGCAGGCTAATTGGAGCGTGTAGTGGGAGGACGGCGTGTACGAAGGATGTTGTATTGTCACATGTTGTCACAGATACTTCAGATCATGATTTCTTGGAAGTCCCACATATCTTATTAATGTGCTGATCCTTCACTACTGTATAACAAGATCTGCGCTGCTCAGCAAATTAGAATGTACAAGTGTCCTCATTATTTGCTCAGGCTTCAGGTTTTTCTCTTCTTGTTCCAAAATTCAATAAAGCAAGGGAATATATATATATATATTAATTCTCACACTTTATAGGGGGATTCCAGCTCCATGGTTTATTATTATTATTATTAACTGAATATCCGTTCCGATACATTGATGGATTATAATGCCTGTGGTTTTCGGTGGCTCTCCACAATCCAGGGCTCCAGTGAAGATCACGGCGACTCACATTATGCAAAGATTCAATGCACATTGCAGTTCTGTTGTAGTTTGTACTGGAATCTAAAGAAAAACAGCAAATCTGTGTAATAAGTCCAAGACTTGCAAAAGTGCTAACATGGATAAGATGACGTAACCATGTGTGTGCAGACCCTGAAGTCAGAGGCCAGAGCTTTACAGAGGAGAGAGTGACAGTACATGTAAGTGTTGTGGTGATGTGGCCCCTGGCCGGGTGCATCACACGGGTTATCAATGCAGGTCTCTGTTCACATGGGCCGGTTTTCCTGATTGTGTGTGCTGTGTGAAACCTGTCCGGTGTACAGGGGGTTAACGGCTGAAGGGTTTTCATGCGCTGAGTGAACAGCTGAGTGTGAGTGCTGAAGATCTGCAACATTCATGAGCCTAATGAGCGGCTGAACCTGTGGGGATGAGTGCTTTGCTGGGCTAAGCCTGAATGGTGCACAGGGGGTTAATCACATCTCAGGTCTGTGTGTGAGTGAAGATGTGCTGATTGACTCACTGGGTTGCAGCTGTGAGTGAGCAGCCTGGATAAGAACCTGCCAGGTGTCTGAGTGCAAGACAATGATGGGAGTGCTGGTGTGTCACGGTCCGCGCTGCTGTGGCATGAATAAACTCACCAAAGAGACAGCAGTTATTCCATCCTTTTATTTCCTCCTCTCTCCTACGCGTTTCAGCGCCACACCCGGCGCCTTCCTCAGGGACATTACCGGGTGTGGCGCTGAAACGCGTAGGAGAGAGGAGGAAATAAAAGGATGGAATAACTGCTGTCTCTTTGGTGAGTTTATTCATGCCACAGCAGCGCGGACCGTGACACACCAGCACTCCCATCATTGTCTTGGATTTAAACCACTATCCAGTGGTCGGTGGAGGTCCTGCAGCAGCTGGAACACTGATTCCAAAACGCCTTCAAACCAGTTGTGGGGATCACAACTGGACCAGGTGAGCAGCTTCACAGCACCACCACCTTACACAAGTGTCATCAGTGATAAGGCACTATTGCGCCTCTTGTCCCCCTCCCTTATTTTCTTTTTACAGGTGTCTGAGTGAGGAGAGGACGATGGGATTCAGAAGTCCAGACCACTGCCATGTGAGGAGGTGCTGGAAGTGATCCGTCCCCGGTGGGGGAAGTGATGGGAGCCTGCCAGCTCCATGCCGGTGGCACAAAGATGCGTGCATGCTGCAAGTGTCCAGGACCAAGGACGGCTCAAGGGCCAGGCGGTCAGATGTGCGGTGTGAGAGACAGAGTACGGCTCAAGAGCCAGGCGGTCACAGCCGACTTTGGGACTGACTGAGTGAGTCATGATATGGTCCCGTTGATCCAGATGTAGTGTCCTAGATCCCGGTGGATTCATGGAGGTCTTGTGTGTACTGAGTGACAGGGTTCCTGTTACTATGTGATGGCTTATGTAAAAATGCCATGTGTGATGAGTCATGTGCAATAGGATGGGGAATGATCCCTGTCAGGGTGATAGACGGTGATAGCCGTCTTTAGAACCAGACTGAGGTCTGCAAGGGTCGGTGGGTGACGCCTTGATGTTCTGGGGAAAACGTATGTGAATGTGTGTGATGACTCATGTGCAATAGGATGGGGAATGATCCCTGTCAGGGTGATAGACGGTGATAGCCGTCGTTAGAACCAGACTGAGGTCTGCAAGGGTCGGTGGGTGACGCCTTGAAGTTCTGGGGAAAACGTATGTGAATGTCCTGTAATGTAATGTCATATGGGAATGTCATATAATGCAATGTAAGCACATGCATGTTATATGTGAAAATGGAAATACAGTGTTATGGTTTATGCGTTGAAAGCGGTTTATGACAAAAATTAATAAATCCGCTGGTTATGTTACGTTGAAATGTAGTTGCTGCTGTCATTTTCCCCGTGCCAAGCGGGTTCCCCTGGGGCGCTACCTCACAGTGTATGGGGTCTGGTCTAGAGTCTGTATTAGTGTAGTGGGGTCTAAGGCTGGTTTCACACTACGATTTTTGCAAATGCGACGCTGTCCGATAGAAATCGGACAGCATCGAATCCGATTTTGGCCCCATGTGATCCTATGGGGATCGGACCGATTCAGATGTGCACTAATTGCCATCCGAATCGCGTCTGATCCGATTTTGTCCGATTTCATTCCGGTGCAAAAATCGGAGACTGCTCCGATTTTTGCATCCGAATCAAAAACAGGATTGAATCGGATCTGACAGATTGGATGGCAATTATGCCAAATCCGATCCGATCCGATTCCTGTAACATGGGACCCTATGGAGCAGGGTCCGAGGAAACATCTGATGTCTCCTCGGACCCGATTTTAGTGTACTGAGCATGCTCAGTACACTAAAATTGCTCCTAACCATCTAATTACACTTCTGCAATGTATAATATACATTGCAGAAGTGTAATTAAGTAAAAGAACGAGTTAAAAGGACCTGTGTTACCGTGGTAACTGCGGTCATGTGACCTGATGACGCTCTGGGACATCATCACAGGTCCTGTAAGCACAATGGACCTTGCTGGGAGGCAGCGCTAGAGATAGAGAATAGGTGAGCATAATGATTTTTTTATTTTTAACTCTTTATATTTCACTTCTGCAATGTATATTATACATTGCAGAAGTGAAAAGTGCCCCGCTGTGTCCGGATCCGTGATAATCACGGACCTGGACACAGAAAAAGCATCCGGAGGTCACCTCCGATGCTTTCCTTTCCTGTCCGTGGGATTCTACAAAAAATAGGATCCCACGGACAGGAAAAAAATCGTAATGTGAAAGTAGCCTAAGGCTGCGTTCACACACAGCGCATTTTTGGTATTTATGAAGTGCTATTTAGTAGCTCCATTCGTTCACATGGTCCGTCTTTTTGCGGAGGCGCTTTGCGCTCTCTGAGGGGCCCGGCGGGAATCCGAAGAAACAGCTGGGGTTCACTGAGGGAGCATGGAGAGGTAAGTATAAAATGCAGCAAGAAAGCGCAGGCCGTTCACCCACAGAACGCTGCGTTCTGTGAGGATGCACTCTTAGTTCAGTTTTGCACCAAAAACAGATCCTGACAAATACGCTGTGTATGAACGTAGTTTTATAGGGATTATACAGTGGTCTATATTTACTAAGGTCCAAGATAAACTGTTTAGAAGGAAAAATAAAGTGCAAATAGGGTCTTATTTGAGAGATTAGAAAGAATTGTGGACGCTCACCTTGTGGGGTTGTGAACAGTCACTACCACTATGAAATCATGAAACCGGCTGCTGCAGTCCCCAAAAGTTAGTGTATATCCACAGGGGTGCACCGAGGCCCACTGCCTCCGGTGCGCGGGGTGAGCGGCCGGCGCCATGACAGGGGGAGGCTGCTTGCATTGAGGCGCCGCCCCCTTCTGCACAGCCGCTCCCCCTGCCGGCTGCCGCCTGAATGACAGGGCTCACACTGTCCAATGGACGGTGCGGCCCTGTATATCCAGGAGAAAGACGGATGAGGGGTTAGTGACCACCCTGCCAAAATCCACAAAACATCAAGGGTTAGGTTACAACATAGGTTAATTTGTCAAAGCATTTCAAGACGTCACTGTTGGCGTTAGTTTGTCCTGAGGAATGGGCCAGAGTACCTTGAAATGCATTGATAAAGAAACCTAGTAGTAACTTAACCTTTGATGTCTCTTGGATTTTGGCAGCGCGGTCGTTAACCCTGTGGCGGCCCTGGGGGTCCAGTCGCCACAGAGGTACTGCACCTCAGCCAGAGGTGTGGTACCACACTCCCGGGTAAGAAGGGGGCACTTCCCGATACCCATACACCAGCATCCAACACCACACCACTCCAGGCCAGGTGATCCGAGCGGACCATAATTAGGGAGGGCCCCATCTTAGGCTGGAGGGGGAACTAGGTAGAGGGCGTGGGTGGAGAAAGAAGATAAGAGTAGGTCGACAGGGTAGGGGTACTCGGATACCGGGACAGGTGATTGCTTCGGTGGGGGAGGATCACGGCTGGTCGGCTCCCGATTCCGTGCCCTGGACCCTCAGTGGCGGGGATGGGGGTGATGATGATGGGGGGGAATGGTATTGTGACACCACGTGTGGTACCTGGTAATAGGGTTACCAGCGCTGCGGCCAGCCGCTGAGGTGATGGGAATACAGCTTTGGTAGTACAGCTCACCACAGGTGGAGTTTTACCTCAGGGCAGCGGGCCAGATGAGGGAAGTAGTAGTCCTCACCTCCGGTGATGATGCTGTAGCCCTCCAGGTGCTGAATGAAAGGAGAACAGACACCACTTCAGATCAAACGGTTCTTTAAGAAACAGATAGGGACTGCTCTGATGCGGGTTACCCGCTTGAGGTAGAGCGGCTTAGTACACATTTTTTGCAAAAAAAGTATAAACTAAATACCCTGTTTTTTACACTTTTTTAGCAGCACTTGCTTTTTACAGTTTTTTTTACAACAGAGTATTTTTGCACGTTTGTTTGACTGTTTTTTGTGACTCTTGGTGGTGTGAACAATGTCTTACAGATTTGTTCACTGTGTGCATGGCTCATTAGTTTTTGTCAAACGGTTCTTTACTCGCACGAGATGGAAACAGGTACACGGTATATTCTAGGTTAACGGGTATTGTAACCACGGATTGTGAGGGTTTCCTCAAAGTCTGACAGTGATGCCCTCAATATGGCGCTCGTGGTCTTGTTGCTCTCTTGCTCTGTCTCTATTTGTCCCTCTTGAGCCAAGTCTCTAGTCCTCTGTGTCTGTTACCTAAAGCCTCTGACTTGTCGGTGTCGTGAACCCAGCTGCGGGACTGATGTTGGGCTGCTTTAGGGGTACTTCGGCTCCCTGTGTGTGTTGGGCCCTCAGCTCGCCGGTCTGTAGTTAGGGTTGAGCCTTGTGTCTATGTACCTCGGCTCTGGTAAGCCGGTGTTGATCTGGGTCCCCAGCTGGCTCCAACCAGTCCTGGGTAAACCCCCTTCCGAATCTGGGTCACCTCTCTCCTATGAGGCGCCCTCCACTGTGGACGCAGGGTCCCCTGCGTCCTTCTTCCTCGCTCTCTCACACCAACTGTCTGACTGTGCTGTCACTCCCCATCTCCCGCTCTCTAGGCTCCACCCCCTGAGACTTACTGAATATCAGTCCCCTGTATTAAATTGGCCTGTGTATGGGTGTTGCGGTGCAGACTCTGAAGATTCCCCACGTCCACGGTTACGGAGGCACCACACCTTTAATTGGGGTGCAGTACCTTCCTGTGGCGCCTTGCCATAGGGGCGCCACATAGGGCACCCAGAAGTAGATGAAGTTTAACGTGAGGAAAACGTCAGTTAGTTAGTCAGTTAGCGGTTGGGGAGAGAGACGTCCTGGAGACTGGAGCGGAGAGAAGCTCATCCCAGGACAAGGGAAGCGAGAGGAGAGACGTAGGAGCTAGTGAGGTGCTCCAGAGACAGAGAAGGGGTCCTAGGGGACAGGAAATGAGGCTTCCACCTGTGGCGTCTGAATCCACGCCGACCATAGTCGGTTGGAGGTACCAGGTTGCAGTGGAGACCAGCCCCAGACTAGCGGAGAGATTGTAAGACTCAACTAGCAAACCGGAGGCTGTGGTATCTGTATGTGCAACAGCTAAATCCACACATACTCACTAAAAAGGTGGTCGCATAGGGTCAAAAGGGCAAGGAAGACGTCGCCTGACAGGACCCAAGGTCGCTGGCTTGGGACACTGTGGATGAGGCGCAGGGCAGGAGGGCAAGAGCCAGCGAAGAGAGACGACCCGGGAAGGTACACCAGAAGGGGGTCCTGGTAAAGTGATCCCAAACTACCCGAGAGCTGGCTGGATCACTGACCCAGAGGACACAGCACCTGGCTTGCTGTTGTAACCTGGAGACTGTTAGTAAAGTGAGAAGACTGCACCCTGCTGTGTTCTCAGATTAATTTACTGCTTCACCTGACCTGTACTACAATTGATACCATCATCAAATAGACATTATAACTGCCCTGGGGCCCGCTCTACCCGTGGAGAGCTGTAACATTGCTGCGTCACCAACTGCCCCAGTGCAGCTTAACCGCAGCGTCAGCCATCCAATTGCCGAATACCACGGGTGGCGTCACAATTTAATCCCTTATAAACTACTCTCCAATTTTATGACATGGCCAGGGTCACGGAGCCAGGTCATGCCACCGTGACATCCCCAAAGAACTATCCGACCCAGTTCCGAGTACCCTACGGCCCTAGTGGCAGGTGTGTCAACTTGGCATCATGAACAGGATGTACCAGCCTGGGAAACCGGGTCCTGTGAACCCAGAGACTATGTAATAAGATTGTGTAATGGCGCCCGCCAAAAGAACAAGCGGCATGTGTATGCAAAAGGGAGTAGTGCTGCCTCCCATCATTGGCCGGGTTGCCGAATGGCGCGAAAAGCCATACCCACCTACTGTAAAGACTTCAATGCAAAAGGACTTGTTCATCGGCCAGGGGGATCCACCTCCTGGTGTGGCCGACAGCAAAATGGAGCAGAACTGCCCACGAAAGTGAGATGGTGGAAGGAGTGCTGAGGAGAGTGCGATGGGGTGTGCCACGGGAAAGGCATCGAGATACCCGGTTGGCACCATGGTGAGCGGTGGTCAGAGAGCTTCAGAGCATGGTGTGGAACAGGTGGACTCCCCCAGCCAACTGGAGAAAGACCCGAACCAGATGTCTTCGGTTGACCTGGAGTTTCTGAGGACCGAAATGAAGGAGTTGAGTCACCAGCTACTAAAAGTGCAAATGACTCCAATGGGGAAATGGAGGAAGGCCCTGCTAGAAAAGGTCAGCAGCTTGTGACCAGCATCCCCGACACTAGAGGAGATGGTAGAAGAATCCGACACCAGAGAAGCATTGGCAGCAGGTACCAATAATGCCTTGGTAGCTGTACACACCATTGTTGGGCCCCTGAACCCCCCGACAGCCCTTAAACCCAGCCGGGGGTGTAGAAACCTGGATTGGGATCGGACCATAGACTTTGGGGAATGGGGATAGATTGGTAGCCCCATTAGAGTCCAAGCCCATGCACCAGGAGGTTCACACCGAGAGAGTCAGTTTCCGCTAGGAAAAACCGGGAAGAGGAGTTGATGGGATTTCCCGGTGAGGCCCAAGCGAGAGAGGCCTGGGTAGGTGAGGAGAAGTACCACCAACAGCAAGTAGCTAAGTGGGAGACAGAGGAAAAAGAGCGAAGGTGGAGAGCCATGGAGGATCGTAATTTGAAAGAAAAAAACAGACTCTACCAGACCAAGACTACTGCCCGGGAAGTATGGAAGCAGGGTGCAGTAGTCTGCTTTGAACTAAAGAATGGTTGAAGCTTTATTAGAGAACCCGGTGTAACAGGCCAGATTAACCCCCCGACCAGAATATACCCGGGGTTAAAGTGGCCTAGCCCAGATTATACCCCGGGTATATTCTGGCCTAGCCCAGTTTATACCCCGGGGTATAGTTTGGGCTAGGCCAGAATATACCCCCCTGGGCCAGAATATACCCCGGGTATATTCTGGCCTAGCCCAAACTATACCCCGGGGTATAAACTGGGCTAGGCCAGATTATACCCCTCCATATACCACAGCAGCTGTAGATCAGGGGCCCAAGCCGTGCACAGGGCCCCAAGCAATGCATGGGGGCCCGAGGCTGCACAAAGGGGCCTCAGGCAGTGCTAGGGCCCCAGGCAGTGTTAGGGGCCCTAGGCAGTGCATGGGGGCCCGAGGCAGCATACAGGGGCCCCAGGCTACACACAGGATCCCAGGCTACACACAGGGGCTCGAGCCAGCATACAAGGGCCCCAGGCAGTGCACGGGGCCCCAGGCGGTGCACAAGGCCCCAGGCAGCACAAAGTGGCCCCAGGCAACATACAGGGGCACCAGGCAGTACTAGGGGCCCCAGGCTACACACAGGATCCCAGGCTACACACAGGGGCCCCATGCAGCATACAAGGGCCCCAAGTAGCACAAAGGAGCCCCAGGCAACATACAGGGGCCCCAGGCAGTACTAGGGGCCCCAGGCTACACACAGGATCCCAGGCTACACACAAGGGCCAAATGCAGCATACAGGGGCCCCAGGCAGCACAATGTGGTCCCAGGCAGCACAATGTGGCCCCAGGCAACATACAGGGGCCCCAGGCAGTACTAGGGGCCCCAGGCTACACACAGGATCCCAGGCTACACACAGGGTCCACATGCAGCATGCAAGGGCCCCAGGCAGCACAAAGTGGCCCCAGGCAGCACAATGTGGCCCCAGGCAACATACAGG
Organism: Allobates femoralis; assembly: GCA_033576535.1. Lineage (NCBI taxonomy): Eukaryota > Metazoa > Chordata > Amphibia > Anura > Aromobatidae > Allobates > Allobates femoralis. The sequence goes on along the minus strand of JARQOC010000001.1, from coordinate 50,694,964 downwards.
GGCCCCAGGCAGTACTAGGGGCCCCAGGCTACACACAGGATCCCAGGCTACACACAGGGGCCCCATGCAGCATACAAGAGCCCCAGGCAGCACAAAGGGGCCCCAGGCAACATACAGGGGCCCCAGGCAGTACTAAGGGCCCCAGGCTACACACAGGATCCCAGGCTACACACAGGGGCCCCAGACAGCACAATGTGAAACCAGGCAGCACAATGTGGCCCCAGACAACATACAGGGGCCCCAGGCAGTACTAGGGGCTCCAGGCTACACACAAGATCCCAGGCTACACACAGGGACCCCAGCCAGCATACAAGCAGTGCACGGGGCCCCAGGCGGTGCACAAGGCCCCAGGCAGCACAAAGTGGCCCCAGGCAGCACTAGGGGCCCCAGGCAACATACAGGGGACCCAGGCAGTACTAGGGGCCCCAGGCTACACACCAGATCCCAGGCTACACACAGGGGCCCCATGCAGCATCCAAGGGCTCCAAGTAGCACAAAGGAGCCCCAGGCAACATACAGGGGCCCCAGGCAGAACTAGGGGCCCCAGGCTACACACAGGATCCCAGGCTACACACAGGGGCCACATGCAGCATACAGGGGCCCCAGGCTACACACAGGATTCCAGGCTACACACAGGGGCCACATGCAGCATACAAGAGCCTCAGGCAGCACAAAGAGGCCCCAGGCAACATACAGGGGCCCCAGGCAGTACTAGGGGCCCCAGGCTACACACAGGATCCCAGGCTACACACAGGGTCCACATGCAGCATACAGGGGCCCCAGGCAGCACAATGTGGCCCCAGGCAGCACAAAGTGGCCCCAGGCAGCACAATGTGGCCCCAGGCAACATACAGGGGCCCCAGGCAGTACTAGGGGCCCCAGGCTACACACAGGGGCCCCAGGCAGCATACAAGAGTCCCTGGCAGCACAAAGGGGCCACAGGCAGCACAATGTGGCCCCAGGCAACATACAGGGGCCCCAGACAGTACTAGGGGCCCCAGGCTACACACAGGATCCCAGGCTACACACAGGGGCCCCAGCCAGCATACAAGGGCCCCAGGCAGCACAAAGTGGCCCCAGGCAACATACAGGGGCCCCAGGTAGTACTCTTTGCCCCAGGCTACACACAGGATCCCAGGCTACACAAGGGCCCCATGCAGCATACAAGAGCCCCTGGCAGCACAAAGGGGCCCCAGGCAGCACAATGTGGCCCCAGGCAACATACAGGGGCCCCAGGCAGTACTAGGGGCCCCAGGCTACACACAGGATCCCAGGCTACACACAGGGGCCACATGCAGCATACAGGGGCCACAGGCAGCACAAAGTGGCCCCAGGCAGCACACAGTGACCCCAGGCAGCACACAGGGACCCCAGGCAGCACACAGGATCCCAGGCTACACACAGGATCCAAGGCTACACACAGGATCCCAGGCTACACACAGGGGCCCCAGGCAGCATACAAAGGGCCCATGCAGTGCACAGGGCCCTAGGCAGTACAAAGTGGCCCCAGACAACACAAAGTGTCCCCAGGCAACAGAAAGTGGCCCCAGTCAGCACAATGTGGACCCAGGCAACATACAGGGGCCCCAGACAGTACTAGGGGCCCCAGGCTACACACAGGATCCCAGGCTACACACAGGGGCCCCAGCCAGCATACAAGGGCCCCAGGCAGCACAAAGTGGCCCCAGGCAACATACAGGGGCCCCAGGTAGTACTCTTTGCCCCAGGCTACACACAGGATCCCAGGCTACACAAGGGCCCCATGCAGCATACAAGAGCCCCTGGCAGCACAAAGGGGCCCCAGGCAGCACAATGTGGCCCCAGGCAACATACAGGGGCCCCAGGCAGTACTAGGGGCCCCAGGCTACACACAGGATCCCAGGCTACACACAGGGGCCACATGCAGCATACAGGGGCCACAGGCAGCACAAAGTGGCCCCAGGCAGCACACAGTGACCCCAGGCAGCACACAGGGACCCCAGGCAGCACACAGGATCCCAGGCTACACACAGGATCCAAGGCTACACACAGGATCCCAGGCTACACACAGGGGCCCCAGGCAGCATACAAAGGGCCCATGCAGTGCACAGGGCCCTAGGCAGTACAAAGTGGCCCCAGACAACACAAAGTGTCCCCAGGCAACAGAAAGTGGCCCCAGTCAGCACAATGTGGACCCAGGCAACATACAGGGGCCCCAGGCAGTACTAGGGGCCCCAGGCTACACACAGGATCCCAGGCTACACACAGGGGCCACATGCAGCATACAGGGGCCACAGGCAGCACAAAGTGGCCCCAGGCAGCACACAGGGACCCCAGGCAGCACACAGGGACCCCAGGCAGCACACAGGATCCCAGGCTACACACAGGATCCAAGGCTACACACAGGATCCCAGGCAGCACACAGGGGACCCAGGAAGCACACGGGGTCAGAGGCAGCACAAGGGTGGGGGAGAGACAGCGCGCAAGGGGGCAAGAGACAGCGTTCAGGGCCCCTTTGTGCTGCCTGTGATCCTGAGCGTAGCTTGGGGCCCCTGTGTGCTGCCAGGGGCACCTTTGTGCTGCCTGAGGCCAATTTGTGCTGCCTGGGGCCCCTAACACTGCCTGGGGTCATTGTATACTGGCTGGGGACTCTGTATGTGGCCTGGAGTCCTTTTGTACTGCGTGGAGTCACTTTGTGCTGCCTGGGGCCCCGTGCACTGCCTGGGGCCCTTATATGCTGGCTGGGGCCCCTCTGTGTAGCCTGGGATCCTGTGTGTAGCCTGGGGCCGATAGTACTGCCTGGGGCCCCTGTATGTTGCCTGGAGCCCTTTTGTACTGCGTGGAGTCACTTTGTGCTGCCTGGGGCCCCGTGCACTGCCTGGGGCCCTTATATGCTGGCTGGGGCCCCTCTGTGTAGCCTGGGATCCTGTTTGTAGCCTGGGGCCCCTAGTACTGCCTGGGGCCCCTGTATGTTGCCTGGGTCCACTTTGTGCTGCCTGGGGCCCCTTTGTGCTGCCTGGGGCCCTTGTATGCTGCATGGGGCCCCTTTGTGCTACTTGGGGCCCTTATATGCTGGCTGGGGCCCCTCTGTGTAGCCTGGGATCCTGTTTGTAGCCTGGGGCCCCTACTACTGCATGGGGCCCCTGTATGTTGCCTGGGGCCACTTTGTGCTACCTGGGGCCCTTGTATGCAGCATGGGACCCCTGTGTGTAGCCTGGGATCTTGTGTGTAACGTTGGGCCCCTAATACTGCCTGGGGCCCCTGTATGTTGTCTGGGGCCACATTGTGCTGCCTGGGGCCACATTGTGCTGTCTGGGGCCCCTGTGTGTAGCCTGGGATCCTGTGTGTAGCCTGGGGCCCCTAGTACTGCCTGGGGCCCCTGTATGTTGCCTGGGGCCCCTTTGTGCTGCCTGGGTCTCTTGTATGCTGCATGGGGCCCCTCTGTGTAGCCTGGGATCCTGTGTGTAGCCTGGGGCCCCTGTATGCTGCATGTGGCCTCTGTGTGTAGCCTGGAATCCTGTGTGATGCCTGGGGCCCCTGTATGTTGCCTGGGGCCTTGTGCATGGCCTGGGGCCCTTGTATGCTGGCTGGGGCCCCTGTGTAGCCTGGAATCCTGTGTGTAGCCTGGAGCCCCTAGTACTGCCTGGGCCCCTGTATGTTGCTTGGGGCCCCTTTGTGCTGCCTGGGGCTCTTGTATGCTGCATGGGGCCCCTGTGTGTAGCCTGGGATCCTGTGTGTAGCCTGGGGCCAATAATACTGCCTGGGGCCCCTGTATGTTGTCTGGGGCCACATTGTGCTGCCTGGGGCCACATTGTGCTGTCTGGGGCCCCTGTGTGTAGCCTGGGATCCTGTGTGTAGCCTGGGGCCCCTAGTACTGCCTGGCGCCCCTGTATGTTGCCTGGGGCCCCTTTGTGCTGCCTGGGTCTCTTGTATGCTGCATGGGGCCCCTGTGTGTAGCCTGGGATCCTGTGTGTAGCCTGGGGCCCCTAGTACTACCTGGGGCCCCTGTAAGTTGCCTGGGGCTACTTTGTGCTGCCTGGGGCCCCTTTGTGCTGCCAGGGGCTCTTGTATGCTGGCTGGGCCTCTGTGTGTAGCCTGGAATCCTGTGTGATGCCTGGGGCCCCTGTATGTTGCCTGGGGCCTTGTGCATGGCCTGGGGCCCTTGTATGCTGGCTGGGGCCCCTGTGTGTAGCCTGGAATCCTGTGTGTAGCCTGGGCCCCTAGTACTGCCTGGGCCCCCTGTATGTTGCCTGGGGCCCCTTTGTGCTGCCTGAGGCTCTTGTATGCTGCATGGGGCCCCTCTGTGTAGCCTGGGATCCTGTGTGTAGCCTGGGGCCCCTGTATGCTGCATGTGGCCCCTGTGTGTAGCCTGGGATCCTGTGTGTAGCCTGGGGCCCTAGTACTGCCAGGGGCCCCTGTATGTTGCCTGGGCTCCTTTGTGCTACTTGGGGCCCTTGGATGCAACATGGGGCCCCTGTGTGTAGCCTGGGATCTGGCGTGTAGCCTGGGGCCCCTAGTACTGCCTGGGTCCCCAAAATGTTGCCTGGGGCCACTTTGTGCTGCCTGGGGCCTTGTGCACCGCCTGGGGCCCCGTGCACTGCCTGAGGCCCTTGTATGCTGGCTGGGGCCCCTGTGTGTAGCCTGGGAACCTTTGTGTAGCCTGGGGCCCCTAGTACTGCCTGGGGCCCCTGTATGTTGTCTGGGGCCACATTGTGCTGCCTGGGGCCACATTGTGCTGTCTGGGGCCCCTGTGTGTAGCCTGGGATCCTGTGTGTAGCCTGAGGCCCCTAGTACTGCCTGGGCCCCTGTATGTTGCCTGGGGCCCCTTTGTGCTGCCTGGGGCTCTTGTATGCTGCATGGGGCCCCTGTGTGTAGCCTGGGATCCTGTGTGTAGCCTGGGGCCCCTAATACTGCCTGGGGCCCCTGTAAGTTGCCTGGGGCCACATTGTGCTGCCTGGGGCCACTTTGTGCTGCCTGGGGCCACTTTGTGCTGCCTGGGGCCCCTGTATGCTGCATGTGGCCCTTGTGTGTAGCCTGGGATCCTGTGTGTAGCCTGGGGCCCCTAGTACTGCCTGGGGCCCCTGTATGTTGCCTGGGGCCCATGTGTGTAGCCTGGGATCCTGTGTGTAGCCTGGGGCCCCTAGTACTGCCTGGGGCCCCTGTATGTTGCCTGGGGCCACATTGTGCTGCCTGGGACCACATTGTGCTGCCTGGGGCCCCTGTATGCTGCATTTGGCCCTTGTGTGTAGCCTGGGATCCTGTGTGTAGCCTGGGGCCCCTAGTACTGCCTGGGGCCCCTGTATGTTGCCTGGGGCTCCTTTGTGCTACTTGGGGCCCTTGTATGCTGCATGGGGCCCCTGTGTGTAGCCTGGGATCCTGTGTGTAGCCTGGGGCCCCTAGTACTGCCTGGGGCCACTTTGTGATGCCTGGGGCCTTGTGCACCGCCTGGGGCCCGTGCACTGCCTGGGGCCCTTGTATGCTGGCTCGGGCCCCTGTGTGTAGCCTGGGATCCTGTGTGTAGCCTGGGGCCCCTGTATGCTGCCTCGGGCCCCCATGCACTGCCTAGGGCCCCTAACACTGCCTGGGGCCCTAGCACTGCCTGAGGCCCCTTTGTGCAGCCTCGGGCCCCCATGCATTGCTTGGGGCCCTGTGCATGGCTTGGGCCCTGATCTACAGCTGCTGTGGTATATGGAGGGGTATAATCTGGCCTAGCCCAGTTTATACCCCGGGGTATAGTTTGGGCTAGGCCAGAATATACCCGGGGTATATTCTGGCCCAGGGGGGTATATTCTGGCCTAGCCCAAACTATACCCCGGGGTATAAACTGGGCTAGGCCAGAATATACCCGGGGTATAATCTGGGCTAGGCCACTTTAACCCCGGGTATATTCTGGTCGGGGGGTTAATCTGGCCTGTTACACCGGCATGGTAAATAAACTCTTCCTAAGCTGTCGTGATGTAACCTCTCACCTACCGAAGGAACACACAGGTCGTGACCTATATCCCGGGGACAATGTGACCTATACCCGGCACGTGGGCGAACGAGGGTGGCATGCCCTGAATGTAAAAAGGGTGATAGAAAAAGTGCTGACCCCATTACCCATGATAGCGGGGCCAAAAAGCCCACTGAATTCAGTATGGGCTGCGGCACCAAACCCCGCAGTGTTAGCCTCGGCTGTAGGACCTGCGCAGTTTGCGTCACCAGGTGTAATGCATAAAAGAGAGCTTCCCCAATCAGGAGGTTGCAAGCCTAAAGAACTGACCTGAAAGTAGAGTTAGAGAGTAGTAGCATAAGTGTATATAGTTAATTAACCTGGTTAGGTATGAAACCTGTTTAGCATGTGTTAAACATAGTTAATTAGGTATATGAACCTGGTTATGTGTGATGGACGATGAGATTATGGAACAGTGACGTAATCTGGACAAATTGTAAATAGTTAGCACTTAATGTGCTCCTTGTTGGTTTTACAGCCAACATTGTGGGTGCAAGTTGAACACCCTTAAGGTACCTTTACACGCCGCGACGGCAGGCTGCATACATCGCGCTACTTCACGTGCACGAGCACGCTCAAACGGCTACAAACGGTGAACGCATCTCCTTTACACGCCGCGACAAGGTGCGATACGCCACGCTACATCTATAGCTAGCTACATCGCCGGGTGTCTCAAGTAGCCAGCTGTAGCTTAGCGTAGCACATTTACACAGCGCTACAAAAAGCTACTATGGGCGGACCTGGTACAGCAGAGACAGCACATAGGCGTGCCACAATTTTGGATTACGAGCCGTCCGTACCATGATAGGACAGCGCAATATCATCATGATTGGCCAGGCATCGCAGGAGGCTGAGTAATACAGCACGCTCGAGCGAGTGTGTAGTGTGACGGGTCAGCTCCTTAAATATCCCGCCCTGTGCAGCGACTTCCAATCGTCATGCAGGAGCATCCTCCAATAATCGCACATGGGGCGCGGTAACACGGAGCCTAAGTCACGCCTTAGCTACATTGCAGCTACATCGCCGGTGTCCAGAGTTTCCTTCCGTTGCTTCTTTACACGCCGATACAGCTCGCTACCATCGGCTTTGTAGCCATCAGTTTTCGAGCAGAGCTAGGAAACAGATGTATCTGTAGCCGGCTGTCTCGTCACGTCTTCAGACGCCGCTACTACAGGCGATATTGACGCGACAAGCTACATTTGTAGCCTGTAGCGCGATGTACCCAGCCTGCCGTCGCGGCGTGTAAAGGTACCATTACAGTTGACCAAAGAACAAAAACCATCTGGCGTGGCCATAAAGTGGTCCAACGAGGTGATCAGCGATGCCCTGTAGCCACGCCCAGGGCCAACGTTGGGGGTTACAGATGGATCTCCCATATTGCATTTAGGACGGTGAGAAGGACACCCCGGTTGGAGATCTCACTGAACCCTGTTGAACTTAATTGAGAGAGTTTTTATTTAGTATAATTCTATGTTTTATATTCCCGGTATTGATATGCAATGTTCAAGTGAAGAGTACCTCCCATAAATGGAAGAAAAATGGAAGAAAAAGTTACCTGTTTAACTGTTATACTAGTTTCAGAAAAATTTACGTGTTTTCAATTTACATGAAATTTGTTTGCAATTTGTCCATTTTTTTTACAGCAAAATCGTAGCTCTACAAGTTGCAAACAAGTTACACAGATGTTTTTGGTCATGTGTTGTAACTGTTGAATTATCATTATGTAGATTTGTTGACTGTGAGCCCTCAAGGGCAGGGTCCTCTCTCCTCACCTACTGTATCCTCACCCATCCCTTGTAGACTGTGAGCCCTCATAGGCAGGGTCCTCTCTCCACACCTACTGTATCTGTAGTGCCCCGCAAGTCAGCGCGCTACAAAAGGGTACTGCACCCCTAGCAGAAGGTGCAGTATGCTTTGTTCTTGTAAGTAGTAGTAGAAGCCTGAAGCTTCAACACCACACACACACACCTACTGATAGGGGACCAATCAGACACCCGTTACTAGGGTAACCGGTCGAGATGGGAGGAGAGCTAGGTTATATAGTGAGTGGGGAAAGTAGGAACAGTGAGCAGTAAACAGAACAATGAACAAAGAGCAACAGAAGAACAGAACAGCACAGTAAAGAGTAACAGCAGAGAACAGCAGAGAAGTAACGGGGAGGGCACCTCAACCTGGTGACCCAGAAGAGAAAGGGGCAGATAGAGGGTAACTGAATCACCCTGGTCCACTCCGAAGCAGGGTATCGGCTCCGACGTCGATCAGAGGTCCATCCCTGAACCGCAAATTACCGACGTGGTTGCTGTCTTCTTAGGAACACAATCCAACCGCCCTACACCAAGCACGGTCTCCACCAGAAGCACTACACAGGGTTGGGTCCCCTTTGGAGAGATTAAGGGTTCCCATATCACCCGACGGGCCTGGTTCAAGAAGTGGGATTGTGCAGGACACCACAGAAAAGGACAGAGAAAATGATAGAGAAGGAACACCAGTGGAGCTTCAGAGAGACACTGCTCACTGCCAGAACCACCCGGTCCACTACCTTAGCTGAAAGAACTGCATTATCCTGTAAACCTGCAGATTACCGGAGTAAAGTACTCGTACAGAGTGAGCAATGTGTCTGTGTTCCTTTCTAATGAACTGTGGTTTACCTTGTGGCACCTTGCTGCCACCCATCCCCCGGAGGTTCAAGCAGCGCCGGTGCCATCAACGGACCTACAGGTGACGTCACGATTGACTTTATTTTATTATTTTTTCACTTTTCTTGTCTGCTCATGGGCACGTGTGGAGCCCCACGGGACGGGGGTACTCTGTACCGGACCGGACGGTGCTGGGGATGTCACTGGTGGCTTGGTCCGGACCGTGTCCCGGGCTCAGCACAATAAAAGGGGATTATTTACAAGGAGATTTGTCACTCGTGACGCCACCCACTTGTTGCGGCCAGTGATGGGGCCGCCGCTGCTGCAGAACCTCCGGGGGTGATGGGATGGCAGCGGAGATGGTATAGTTCCAGTGGGCAGAACTGTATCCCCCGGGGCAGTAAGAGTTAAAGTCTAGTTTGAGGTTGCAGCACACTTACTTTGCAGGCTGCAGGGATCTCTCCTCCTGGCTGGTGCTGACAGGCTGTGGCTCTGCAGGTTGTAGTCTTTCTAGTGCGAGTCTGTATGGGAGAAAGGGTCTGCAGATGGAAACAGGCACGAGGCAATTCAGGGTTCTCCAAAGCTTTACTCGTTGTTCTTTTAGTCAGCTTACAAGTTATTTGCAGTTGTTACACAGTTCTTAACACTCGGTTGCATTCTCCCTTTCCGGGTTCCCTTTTCTCCTGCAGCCAGGCTCCTCTCTCCCTGTGACCCCTCACACAGTCTTTAGGTGTCCCTTTCCGGGCTGTTGCATTCTCTTTCTCTGTGTTGTGCGACACTGGACAGTATGGCGGTGACTCGGGCTTCTGTGAGTCCTAGTATGTCACTTAGCTGCCTGTCCTTTGGGTTAGGGATCTCAACATGAAATTCAGACCCCTCGTCGTGTTATCTGGGGATACTGGGTAAACTACGGTCCCCTCTAGAGCCGACACTCTACTTTAGCCCAGCCTCCAACAGTCCTCCAGCATGAGGCTCTGCCAGGCTCCTTCCTCTGTTTCCTTCGGTATACTAGGAGGGCTTCTCCACCTGCAACAGGTTGCTTCAGCTGCTGTCTAGGGCATGGGTTCCACCGTCCCTCTCTGTTCTATCACACTCCTGGTGGCCTCAGCATCGGAAGGGCTTTCCCCCCCATCTGGCTCACACTGGCTCAGTCCGGGTCTGCACTCCTCGGCTTTGCACTTCCAGGACGTGTAATCTCTTTCTGTCTTTACATCTCAGCTACTTCAGCCTACTGTATTCCTTCACTCCTCCCCCTTCTTATATACTGTCAGTCACCTGACCTCTGGTGTGCCCAACCCACTCCTCTCATCCACCACCCCTCTGATCTCATATAGTTTCCAATCTCAGGGCTGGATGTAACCTTCTCTGTCACGTGGGTTGTGTGAGAAACAAAAACAATGTTGCGCCACACTGCTGATAATTATGGCATAGGTGCGGTAAATATATCTAGGGCTCACCTTCTCTAGTTGTGCTGACCGCACAACTAGTTGTTACACTGGTTTACTACCCCGAAGGGTTTCCACATCAGCCAGTGTGCTGCGAGCAGGGATGAGCGTGATTTCCAAAGTGCACAGCTGCTGGTTCCCGTGGTTGTTCCAAGGAAGTGGTGATTGACGTCTGATGCGTCCTGGGTGCCCAGCTGCTGAATACCACGCTTCCCAGTAGGAGGATACGTGTGCGTTCAAAGATAGATGTGGTATTAGATTAGCGCTACAAACCACTCCAGGCGATCATTCTGTATAAATTACCTTAAAGCTTTATTCAATCGATGTAGAATGCCCAGTCTCCACAACGCGTTTCGGCGCTAATTGCGCCTTTCTCAAGTGTTTACCGGGCTTCAAATGTCTTGAAGCCCGGTAAACACTTGAGAAAGGCGCAATTCTACATCGATTGAATAAAGCTTTAAGGTAATTTATACAGAACGATCGCCTGGAGTGGTTTGTAGCGCTAATCTAATACCACATCTATCTTTGAATGCACACGTGGGTTGTGTGGGCTGTGAGGGTGTTGTGGTTCAACAATGTCCTACCTGCCTGGCTGCAGTTCCCTTCTGTGGCCTCCTGGTCGCAGGGGCGCCACACTCTCCCGGAGTTAAATAGTGCGTCCTCGCGCTGCCCGACTTGGATCCCCCTGAAAACATTTTTAGTTTAAACAACAATAACATTAAGTATTCTTGGTTTCTTCCCATCCGGGAGGCACGATTCTTCAAACGTTACTTTAACTATAAAACACATTATAAATGCTACTTTATATCAAAAGTATAAAAGTTCTTTTCTGAAAAAGTGCAAAATGTTCAAAAAGCAGCATCAAAGTTCTTGACTCAAAGTGCAAAGTCTCATGCACCAACTCTCATGTGCATAGCTGGCCATAAAACCAAAGGGGAGCACACTAAGGTGTTCAACTATATACAAGGAAAGTTCTTATCACATCATCGTCCGTGATATTAAATGTTCATTTCACATATACAAGACAAACAGGGGAATGCTATCATTCATTCAGGTATGGGATGGGGATCACTAAGGAAAAATGCACATTCACACTTACAGTTCTTCATCTGTTCTTCTGATGCAGGACCCGGGTCTTACTCCTTCTTTTCTTCCAACTTGACTTTCCAGGGTAGCACCTGCGGTGATCCTCTTCTGGGGGTACAGCTCTAGATTTTGCAGGGAAGCTATCAACAAATAGCTCTATGGAGTTTGCGTAACAGCATCTTTTGTTACAGGAGAGGTTTCGATGATGGTAACAGGATCCGTGTTAACCGCTGTTTCGGTGTAACAGGGAATTTCAGCATCATTGCGGGGTTCAGGTGTTTCTACTTCCAAGTACTCTGCGGTTGATGCGTCATCGATTTCTTCTGTATCTAAACAAAGTCTTTTGACCTTTAGGCCGTACGGGCCGCGCTCACCCTGGGCGACGTAGTAGGACACCCACTCTCCGATTTCGACTTGCCTGTCAGGATGGTCGGGTGGCAGTCGCTCTTCTACCTCTCTCTTGTTGATAAATATGTCATATCTCGCACCGGGTTCGCGAGCAAAGGCGTAGCCTCTTTCTTCCACTATTTTTATGATCTTGCCCTCATGCCGTGGGGACTTTTGGATTTCTGCATCTCGGCGGGCTGCATTCTTGGCCTCCTTTGCACGGGCCACCAGCTCTAGCTTCTGTGCCTGCCGTTCTACTTCTTCTCTTTCCCACTTCCTCACACACCTGCGGATGTATTCTTCCCGCGTTATTAATTCTGCAGTGCCTATGCTGCCGCTGGAATCTCCCAAGAATCCCATTAAATCTTTACAGTCTCGGTCTCGCTCCCACCAACAGCGGAGCTGCTCCCCTCTCACCTCGGTGGAAGTCGGTGGCGGTATCAGGGGCTGCAGCAACTTCAGACATCCCTCCGGCAAAGCTCCGAGTGGCTCGGCTTCTCTCTGTGCCCTGCACGGCACGGCTTGTGGGGTGGTTACATCTACTAAGATTGCGGTATGGCCTGCAGCCTCGCTACCCGCATGTTCGCGCGACTCTTCGACCCAGCCGGGTCGCGTAGACTGGGCTTCATAGCCCGGGCGGCCAATGTCAATTAGAATCCGGTCCGACTCTCCTCTTGGGCCCGTGTCATTCGCGGGGGCAGCAGCCGCATTACACCCCTCCGGGTGTCTAGGACATAGGGACGCTCCTCGCCGCCTTCCGCCATCTCTCCATGGTCACACGGGGTCTCTCCTCGGCCGGGTTCCTCCACTGGGTCGTCCTGTGGGCCCTCCGGGATCACGCGTGGTCTTCCGGGTGTAGCGCTAGTCTTTGCGTCCTTCGCTTCCGTCCTTGTGTCTCTGAATGGCGGCTGCCCCTCTTCCGGTTGCTCGCTCCGTCCCCTCTCGATGACGATTTCCTTCTTCGTCGGCTTGCTAGGAGGAGGGTCTAGGGACGGAGGCTCTTCCTTGAGAGTGACGGCTGGCTCTCCCGGAGTTAAGGAGAGCCAGGGCGGGACCTTCTTTTCGCGCCTTGGGCCGGGCCGGCCCACGATGGGAGTTGCGGGAACGCCTCCTCTGCACATGGCGTTAGTCTCACCTGGCCGCCATTAAGGTCAGATTTTGGTGGGAAAGTCCAGAACACACTGTCTTAGGCGCACAAGGTCCAATTCTTTTGGACTGGGTAGATCCTGTTTGTGACGCCAGGTTGTGGAGCCCCACGGGAAGGGGGTGCTCGGTACCGGACCGGTTCTGCTAGGGAAGTCACGGGTGGTCCTGGTCCGGACCGTGTCCCTGGGCCCGCACAATAAAAGGGGGAATATTTACAAGGGAAATGTCACTCGTGACGCCACCCACTTGTTGCGGCCAGTGATGGGGCCGCCGCTGCTGCAGAACCTCCGGGGGTGATGGGATGGCAGCGGAGATGGTATAGTTCCAGTGGGCAGAACTGTATCCCCCGGGGCAGTAAGAGTTAAAGTCTAGTTTGAGGTTGCAGCACACTTACTTTGCAGGCTGCAGGGATCTCTCCTCCTGGCTGGTGCTGACAGGCTGTGGCTCTGCAGGTTGTAGTCTTTCTAGTGCGAGTCTGTATGGGAGAAAGGGTCTGCAGATGGAAACAGGCACGAGGCAATTCAGGGTTCTCCAAAGCTTTACTCGTTGTTCTTTTAGTCAGCTTACAAGTTATTTGCAGTTGTTACACAGTTCTTAACACTCGGTTGCATTCTCCCTTTCCGGGTTCCCTTTTCTCCTGCAGCCAGGCTCCTCTCTCCCTGTGACCCCTCACACAGTCTTTAGGTGTCCCTTTCCGGGCTGTTGCATTCTCTTTCTCTGTGTTGTGCGACACTGGACAGTATGGCGGTGACTCGGGCTTCTGTGAGTCCTAGTATGTCACTTAGCTGCCTGTCCTTTGGGTTAGGGATCTCAACATGAAATTCAGACCCCTCGTCGTGTTATCTGGGGATACTGGGTAAACTACGGTCCCCTCTAGAGCCGACACTCTACTTTAGCCCAGCCTCCAACAGTCCTCCAGCATGAGGCTCTGCCAGGCTCCTTCCTCTGTTTCCTTCGGTATACTAGGAGGGCTTCTCCACCTGCAACAGGTTGCTTCAGCTGCTGTCTAGGGCACGGGTTCCACCGTCCCTCTCTGTTCTATCACACTCCTGGTGGCCTCAGCGTCGGACGGGCTTTCCCCCCCATCTGGCTCACACTGGCTCAGTCCGGGTCTGCACTCCTCGGCTTTGCACTTCCAGGACGTGTAATCTCTTTCTGTCTTTACATCTCAGCTACTTCTGCCTACTGTCTTCCTTCACTCCTCCCCCTTCTTATATACTGTCAGTCACCTGACCTCTGGTGTGCCCAACCCACTCCTCTCATCCACCACCCCTCTGATCTCATATAGTTTCCAATCTCAGGGCTGGATGTAACCTTCTCTGTCACGTGGGTTGTGTGGGCTGTGAGGGTGTTGTGGTTCAACAATGTCCTACCTGCCTGGCTGCAGTTCCCTTCTGTGGCCTCCTGGTCGCAGGGGCGCCACACACGGACTTGGGCACCGACCTCCCGTGACATCCCCGTACATGTATGCCCGAGATCCAAGTACCCTAAGCCCTTGATACCATACATATCCTCACCCATCCCTTGTAGACTGTGAGCCCTCGTGGGCAGGGTCCTCTCCCCCCACCTACTGTATCCCCACACATTCCTTGTAGACTGTGAGCCCTTGTAGGCAGAGTCCTCTCTCCTCCCCCGCTGTATCCTCACCCATCCCTTGTAAACTAAGAGCCCTCATGGGCAAGATCCTCTCTCCTCACCTACTGTATCCTCACCTATCCCTTGTAGCAAGCCCGGACTGATAGACGGGAGTGGCGGGTCTATTCCAGATGGGCCTCCCACTGGTGGGCTGTGGGGGCCGCCTGCTCCTCCGGCCGCAGGCCTGCGGATTTAAGTCATCTGCCGCCGAGCGGCCGCTGAATTCAGGGGGCGGGGCCACGGACATGAAGGTGGCAGGGCTATTTCTCCAAAGCAGGGCCCCACTCAGATTAATCAGGATCGACAGGTCAGTCACATCCTGGGCCCACCCACCATTTCATCATATCCCTGATCCCTCCTTGAGCTGATCATGTGACCCTTGATGCCTCCCCTCCATGTGACATCATCACAAGTCCTATATGTGAGTATCATGTCTGTGTCTGTCTGTCTGTGTGTTTGACAGTGTCTGTGTGTGTGTCTGTCTGTCTCTATAGAACACTGTACTTTATATAAAGGTCCACACTACATGCTGTATTAGTGTGCCTATATACTGTATGTAGTGTGGACTAGTATATAAAGTATAGTGCTGTGTATACAAGATTTTCTTCTCGCCACAACAGCACCCACTGGAGAGAGGGATCCGCCCCCAGGGACAGGAAACCTGCAGATGAAAAAGGGGGCGGTCCCCTCGCCTCCTCAGTTGGTTTCCTGTCACTGATGGGGAACCTGCAGTAATTCTTACCTAGATCCAATCAGCCCTCTGTGCGGTGTCCTTGAGAACGGCAGGGTCTGGGGCGCTAGAAGCAGCGTCGGGAAGTCCTGCTTGCAGGCTCTCCCCTCGTCTGATGGATGGGCGTCCTGTCAGTGCCGGCGGTGTCCCCCTGACTGACGCTGGTGCATGGGGCTGAGGCACTTGCCGCTTGGATGGCGGCTCCTGGCCGGGGGATGCGCAGGCAGGCCGCGGGCGTGGAGGACTGGTTCGCTCCGCCAGGTGCTCCGGGTGTGCGGGGCATTGGGTGTGTGCGCAGCCAGGACTTCTCTCTGCCCGCCGGTGGACCACCGGCGTTCTCTTCCGATCAGGGCGGGTGCGCATGCACCGCCATGTTCCCCGGAAGTGACGTCATTCTGCTTCCGCAAGGCCGGAGGAGGTGTGCTGCCTGGAGGGCGGGAAGACTCATGACCTGCGGTGCTGGAGCCTGCAGGCATCGCCTGGATCATCGAAGGGCACTCACCGAAGGATGTCCGACCCAGCTGGACGGGAGGCCGTTTCTACGAGCATTCCAGGGAGCGTGATGTTCAGCCTGGTCCGTCATCTGCCCAGTTTGAGTCTTCACCTCTGTGATCCGGTGCCGGCCTTGAGCTTTACTAGGTGAGTGTAATGGGCTCTGCCTATTAAAGCTACCCCCCTTCTCTCTGTCACCCCCTCTTCGGTTACAACAACTAGCACTTAGAACCAGGCACAGTGTGCTCTTTGTTTCCTGCCTCTGCCAGATGCCTATACCCAGGTGTGGGGTCGGTTACGGGTTCTGAGGTCTTTGTGAGAGGACTCCTCTGTTCATTCAGCGGTCTTCAGCCGGGGGCTTCATGGGGTCTTCCCCTCCCTCGGGAGTGGTGACCATTCTGTCACAAGCAGAGAGAGGCTGCTGTGGCAGGAACCATGGACAGTGAATCACCTGCACGTACTCCATACACCCAGCTGTGGCTGTGGGTGCAGATCCTAAGTTGTACAGGTCATCCAAATTATTCTCTATAGATGACACATGCTGGCCACAGGCTCTCCCCCTAGCAGGCCCCGTGCCCTGGCGACCGTGGGCCACTACCCATTGGGCGAGGGGTAGGCTCTGGATGGTGTTCTGGGCTCTCGCTCAGTTGTATCCCCTTGTCATCATCGGGGGTGGTTCTGCTTCCCTTTTGTCAGTATGGGCTATTTGCTTGGCTTCTGTTGGGGTACAAGGGGGAGGCTACCCGTGGCGATGATGTGTTGCGTGCCGGGTTTAAAGTGCCTAAGGGGGTTTCGGCAGTGGCCTCCCCTTCAACACATTCCTCCTTTCAAGTGGTGGATTCCGGCCCTTTCTGCTCTGTTGGGCTGTGGTGCTCCTGCTACACATAACCCAAAAAAAAAAAAAATTCGAAGGGGGAGTCCGGCATAGGGACCTTTACGCCTGCTGTTTCAGCTACGTGTGCTGCTAGCTCTCGGCGGGTGTGGATTGGCACCTGGAGACCCAGTTCCATACCGGGGTGTCCCGAGTCACCTTTTGGTCCTCGGTCCCATTGATTCTGGGGGGTGCTGCCTCCTGGGGCGGTTTCCCTGCACCTGGCAGCGAGGTCGGCAGACTTATCCAATTCTGCTAGATGTGCACTTGGATGTAGCGCTGGAGCGGGGCCACACAGGCCAGGGCCTGGTTTGGCGCATTGTTTGTAGGGGCGAGTCCTTGTTGGCTGGGCTCTAGTTGATCTCCGCTCCAGGGCGGCTGACGGGAATATGGGATTCCCTAGTCCTCCTCTTGCGTCTTATGGGAGAGCGTTCGGACGCAGACCATTCGACCAGTAGATTCGCGGTAGGAACCGTACGGGGTTCCTCCGGCCTTTCACTGGAGTTGGCTCGTTTTCTTCCTGATTCAGTGTATGGACTTCCCCTCCTTTTCCTTTACGGCAGCAGGCCCTTAGATCTGAAGTACGGGGTCGGTTGGAGTGGTGGTTCCTTATGGGGATCCCGGGGGCCTGATGGTGGGGTTTTTTTTTTCTTCCCCTTTCTTCCTGGGTTCCAAACCAGAGGGTTCTTATCGGCCGGTTATTTCTTTGAGACAGTTGACTGCCTTGTCTCCGCTGTCGCGTGTTCACTTGGATTCTATTGGATCTGCCGGGTAATCTGTAGCCACGCGGGCGCCTGTCACAGGCTACCCAGAGAGTTGTGCCCTGTTCTCTACACTGGTAGGTCGCTACGCTCCGTGCAGATCTGCAGTTGATCTCTGGTTTCCTGGTTGCTTTGCGCCGTAAGGGATTTGATGGCATCCTTTTCCCATCTGGCCGTTCATCCAGCCTTCCCATGGCTCTCGGGGTCGAAGTCACTTTCGTAGACTGTTCTTGTCGTTCCGGTGGTCGCACTTCCGTTGGTCTTTCGGGGCCCTCGGGTATTCACCTCCTTGCTGGTGGTGGGGGTGGCGTATTTCCGTTGCCCTTGTGATCCCGCACTTGTATGTTTTCCTCGTTGTAGGGAACTCTGCAGCTCTGGGTGGACCTCGCCTCCGTACTTCGTTTCCCTTCTCGGGCGCTTGGCTGGCTGGTGTGCTCAGGGGGGGTCATACTTGGCTGGATTGTTTGCTGCTGGGCCTCGTAGCCATGGTCGTGCCATGGTATGGTCTGAGGGGCCTGGTCCAGGTTACTTCCTCGTGTTCGCCAGTTCTTCCTAGGCTTCTCCTCGGCTCTGTCGGACTGCTGTGCCTTCTCCCGGTGGCCACAATGATTGTTGATTTCCGGGGGTATAGGGTGGCTTTCGCCGCCCTTGTGGGTCCCTTCGGGAGGTTGTCTCCCTGTTGGGGTCCCTGTTGTCCTGTGTCCCGGCATTACTGTGGGCTCTGTCCCATTCCCAGGTTCTCATTCACGGTTTCATCAGGTTGCATCTCCTCTTCGGAGGCGGCTTCGCGGTCGTTCTTTCTAGGCCAGGATTCTGCAGTCCCTGTCCTGGTGGTCGGCCCTGTTTGGCCTTTCCAGGAGGTGCCCTGGGGGGTTCTCCGAAGTCTGTTCTGGTCATGGGTGCTGGCCCCGTGGGTTGGGGGTCCCATTTGGTGTCTCTGTTGGCTCGGGGTCAGTGGTCCGTCCATTGCTGTTTCTGAGGTTCCTCTCCCAGGTGGGAGTTTTGCGGGTTGTGTCGTGCCTTCCTTCATTTTCTTCTACAGATGGCATGGCCTCCGGTGGAGTCCTCTCGTCGTCGGTTGTCTTTTGTTTCCTCAGGGCAGGCTTCGGTCCTGGCCTCGCATGTCTATGGCAGTTGCCTTCCTCACATTGACCGTCCCATCTCTTCCTTGTCTGTCCTGCACTTCGGGGCATGGTTTTTCTCAGTTTTTTCTGAGTCGGCACGCTTCCGTTAGGGGAACTGGACTCTGTGTGGCATTGTTTTTTTCATCGCATCGTGACCTTTTGGGGGTCTCCCGGAGATAGTCTTGTTCTCCACTGGGGCGTACAGCCAGGTCCGCCTGTTTGCCTTCCTGCAGTTCTCCTGCGTCCGGCCTTCGTGGACTCCCATAGTGGGTTCCCTAGTGCCTCATTCTGGGTGGGACGTTCTTCCCCTCTGGGCCTCCTGTCGATTGTGCTGCGCCTCTTTAGTTACGAGACAGTCTTGTGATCCTCTTCGTTTCTTTCTGGCCTTGACGGCTGTGGTTGGTGGTTCGGTCCCGTGTCTGCTGCCATCTGTCGGGTCCTGTTGTGTCTGGGCCCATTCTGTCATCCTCTAGTGAGGGGTCAGCCTCGCTGGCATTGCTCTTGCGTGGCAGTAGGACGGTTGCCTTTTTCCGCCCTGGCTGCTGTCTGGTAGGGGCTCCGCTACTCGCGGTCTGGTTAAGGGTGTCAGACTTTCTTGGGATTTTCCGATGGCCTAATTCTCCTGTGTTACCCCTTTTGGCCATTTTAGTTTCTAGAGTGGTGCAAGTTCTTCGGGGTTGCCGGTTAGTATGCTATCGTCCATTGTGCCCCGGTGCATCGTGCTAGTATGCCCCCCTTGGGGTTGAAGTCTGGTCTTAGTTGCTCTTCCGGTTGCCTCTTTGAGACTTTGGAGTCTGCTTCCAGGCGTGCCTTCCCTCCGGACGTCCCTGCTTGGGGGCGCTTTTGTTCTGTTTGGTGGGTTGATATGTTTCAGGCCCTTTCCATTTGTCCCGCCTGTCCTTTTCTGGATTCCCTCATGGCCTGTTTTTGTTGCCTGGTACCTCGTCCCTTCCGTGGGTGGTTCTGCCTTCCCTTGTAGTCAGCTGTGTGTTCTCCTTCCTTTGTTTTTTTCCCGTTCCCAGGATCCTAGGGGGGTACTGTTCCTTGCTTTAGAGGTTAGTCGTGGTCTCCTTCCCTCCTGGGTGGGCCGCCGGCTTGAAGGCAGTGCGGTGTTCTGGTTTTCTCATTTCAGGGTCTTCGCAGACGGTCTGGTGTTACACAGGGCGCGTTCTCCCGGTGGGTTCGTTGGGCCATCTGCATGGCTTCGGCTGCTACCTGCATTCATCCTCTGACTGGAGTTTGTGGCCGTTCCGCTCGGGCTATGGCTTCCTCCTGGGAGGCTCGGGCTCATGTGCCTGCTTGGTTCGTATGTTAGGCCGGTTCCTGGTCTTCGCCTTGCACCTGTTTTCCACCGTCGTGGGCTGGTCCTCTCCTTTCCTTCTGCCGTGGTGTTTGGGAGAACTGTACTTGATGGTCCCTCCCTGGGTTGATTTCTCTGCAAGTCTCTCCAGTGGGTGCTGTCGTGGCGAAAAGAAAAGACTGGATTACTTACCGGTAATCTGGTTTTATGGAGCCACGACAGCACCCACTCACTTCCCCCCCTGTTTGCTTGTTGCACCTCTTCCTGGTTGCTTTCGTGGTGGTGGTTAACTGTTTTTTTGCTTGTTTTGGCGTGTTTATTAATTTGGCGATTCCTCTCGTGCTCTGTAACCCAACTGAGGAGGCGAGGGGACCATCCCCTTTTTTATCTGCAGGTTTCCTGTCCCTGGGGGCGGATCCCTCTCTCCAGTGGGTGCTGTCGTGGCTCCATAAAACCAGATTACCGGTAAGTAATCCAGTCTATTCACCAGCACTCTCAGATGTGCATACAACGACCAGTCTGCAATGTGCTTACAGCAGGCAGTCTGCAATGTGCATACAGCGGCCAGTCTGCAATGTGCATACAGCGGCCAGTCTGTAATGTGCATACAGCAGCCAGTCTGAAATGTGCATACAGCCCACAGTCTGCAATGTGCATACAGCCCACAGTCTGCAATGTGCATACAGCCCACAGTCTGCAATGTGCATACAGCCCGCAGTCTGCAATGTGCATACAGCCCGCAGTCTGCAATGTGTATACAGCCCGCAGTCTGCAATGTGCATACAGCCCACAGTCTGCAATGTGCATACAGCGGCCAGTCTGCAATGTGCATGCAGCCCGCAGTCTGCAATGTGCATACAGCCCGCAATCTGCAATGTGCATACAGCCCGCAGTCTGCAATGTCCATACAGCCCGCAGTCTGCAATGTCCATACAGCCCGCAGTCTGCAATTTCCATACAGGCCGCAGTCTGCAATGTCCATACAGGCAATAGTCTGCAATGGGCAAACAGCGGCCAGTCTACAATGTGCATATAGCCAGCAGTCTGCAATGTGCATACAGTGGCCAGTCTGCAATATGCATACAGCAGCCAGTCTGCAATATGCATACAGCGGCCAGTCTGCAATGTGCATACAGCGGCCAGTCTGCAATGTGAATACAGCCCGAAGTCTGCAATGTGCATACAGCCTGCAGTCTGCAATGTCCATACAGCCCGCAGTCTGTAATGCGCATACAGCGGCCAGTCTGCAATGCGCATACAGCGGCTAGTCTGCAATGTGCATACAGTGGCCAGTCTGCAATGTGCATACACCGGCCAGTCTGCAAGTAAGTAATCCAGTCTATTCACCAGCACTCTCAGATGTGCATACAGCGACCAGTCTGCAATGTGCTTACAGCAGGCAGTCTGCAATGTGCATACAGCGGCCAGTCTGCAATGTGCATACAGCGGCCAGTCTGTAATGTGCATACAGCAGCCAGTCTGCAATGTGCATACAGCCCACAGTCTGCAATGTGCATACAGCTCGCAGTCTGCAATGTGCATTCTGCCAGCAGTCTGCAATGTGCATACAGCCCGCAGTCTGCAATGTGCACACAGCCTGCAGTCTGCAATGTGCATACAGCCCGCAGTCTGCAATGTGCATACAGCCCACAGTCTGCAATGTGCATACAGCCGCAGTCTGTAATGTGTATACAGCCCGCATGTCTCTAATGTGTATACAGTAGGCAGTCTGTGTTGTGTATATGGCCCCAGCCTGTAATCTGCAGCATCAGAAAGTTTTCCTGTGGGCAGAGTTCGCTCTCTTTCAATTGTCTGTTCATTTTTAATCTGCACAAATAAATGAACTGTTATGAAAATTCTGCCCAGTGCTGGAGTTTCCTTGTTCAACTTGAATGGATAACAGACCCTCCACTCCTTTGCACTAACCGACTCTCAGGTAATTTCCAGTGCTAGCACCACCCCTTCCCCTTCCCTGAGATTCTGATTGTAATTCTTAGTATCTGTATTATTCTGTATAAATACTCTGCACAGTACCACTTCTCCTGTCCTGTATACTGGGTGTAATCCTCAGTATCTGTATTATTCTGTATATATACACGGCACAGTACTATGTCTCCTGTCCTGTATACTTTACTGGGTGTAATCCTCAGTGTCTGTATTATTGTATATATACACTGCACAGTAGTGACTCACCGTAGCCGGGTCTTCACGTCTCCAGGCGTTACTGCTCCCGTCACGGTTCCGCGCCCGAGGCTGTGGGGCCCGGTGGTCAGATCAAAATGAGGGGATTTGAATGGATAGGGGTTAATTATTCTTGTCGTGACGCCACCAGCGGGAATTCCGGTGATTTCACCGGCGCTGCTTGGGCCTCCGGGGGATGTACAGCAGCTGGATGGGACGCTCCCCACAGGATGAGCGGGAGTCCCTGGGGCCAGGAGCTGCACTTGGTGGGGTATGGCAGCTCAGTAATTACTGAATATTAGTCCAGGAATAACGCTCAGACACATAGAGTCTTTTGGTACCTTTACTGATGATAACAGGTACACACGGACCAGGTGATGAGGTTGACACTCCTGGAGTTTCCACAGCAAGCAGTGGTGTAGTCTTCCTTCTTTGCTGTTCGGGTGGGGCCTGGTGGATGTGAAATCCTGCCGGACCGGGATGTACGTTCTGGTAGAACGGGCTTCACCTGTGTTGGCTGCACTGAGGGCACTATAAAAGGGATGAGGTAAATTTACCCTCTTCCTGGGCTCTCATCTGGTGGTGCTTCAGGTGTATCGGGAGCTAGACTCCCTGGTTATGGTGCTGGTTTCTCTGTGGGTTACGTTGTAGTTCCTACAGCTCGGTTCCAGTAACCGGATTGTTAGGGAGAGTTAGGGTAACTCTTCTGTCCCTGAGAGGTGCTTTCCTCCTGTCCTATGACCCCAGTTGCAAGGGTCTCTCACTGTTCTGGGTGTGCTGGTTTGGGCCTAATGTGGCTCCAGTACCAGTGACTGCACACTTCCTGCAGCTCTTCTAGCGTCTGCACACTCTGCTGTTTCTCCCTCAAGGACCCGTATTTATAGGGGGAACTGGCTTAAGGAAACCAGTGGAGCTCCCCCTAGAGGCCTGGGGTGAAACAGGGTGTCCTAAAGGTGTTGTTAGTGGTGAGTTCTGCTTGCTGTGTACGTTCCATTTGTGTACCAAGAGTTCTGTGGTGCCCCAACCAGGGTGCCAGGGTGCCACAGTAGCACTTCTCCTGTCCTGTATACTGGGTGCAATCTTCAGTCTCTGTATTATTCTGCATACAATTCTCAAAAGAAAGACAGCACTCCATAGTTACCAAAGAAATCTTCTTTATTGGCTCAGTGACTGCAGTCACTGGGCCAATAAAGAAGATTTCTTTGGTTACTATGGAGTGCTGTCTGTCTTTTGCGAATTGTATACATTGAGCAACAGAGGAGGAGGCTGCTTGCAGGATTTGCACCAAACCTTAAAGGGAACCAACCATTAAAAAATCCCTATCTAACCTATAAATATCTGTCCCTGGAGCCTTAAATTACTATTCTAACCATCCCTGACTGACTAAATCTACCTAACTACACGCACAATAAATCACTTTTTATACTTATCAAATTCTTGTCGGATGGGCGTTCCTCCAGGCTGTTTGTCAGCGAGGCAGGTCTCCTCGCCACGCTCGCACCCGCCTCGCTGCTGTCCATCTTCTTCTAGTAGTCAAATCACTTGCCCATCGCATCCTCGCTGCATCACTGGTACACCCAGGCCGGCTAACGAGCATGCGCAGATGGCATGCTGAAGCCGGCCTGGGCGCGTCATAGACCCAGCGACGTGGCGGGCGGAAGTGACGCGGGGCCTGCAGCACGTGACCCGCTCATTGCGAGGACGCGATGGGCGGGTAATTTGAATCCTGGAAGAAGATGGACAGCAGCGAGGCGGGTGTGAGAGTGGCGAGGAGACCCGCCTCGCTGACAAAGAGCCTGGAGGAACGCCCATCCGACAAGAATTTGTTAAGTATAAAAAGTGATTTATTGTGCGAGTAGTTAGGTAGATTTAGTCAGTCAGGGATGGTTAGAATAGTCATTTAAGGCTCCAGGGACAGATATTTATAGGTTAGATAGGGATTTTTTAATGGTTGGTTCCCTTTAATGATTGTTTCAGTGCTGCTCTTATCTTTATTGAATATTGTATTATTCTGTATATATACACTGCACAGTACCACTTCTCCTGTCCTGTATACTGGGTGTAATCCTCAGTCTCTTATTATTCTGTGTATATACACCGCACAGTACCACTTCTCCTGTCCTGTATACTGGGTGTAATACTCAGTATCTGTATTATTCTGTATATATATAATATGGTTAATATTTCATGATAATATTAACAAGTTCCTGCTCCTGTCCTAATTTATATAGACCAAGCACCGGCAATGAAAAGTAGGACACCAGACACAGAGTCAGATGTACACCCTTCCTTGGTCAGTCCCAAGCTCCAAGTGTCTGTTTATTATAAGAGACCTGAGGTTTTGTTCAGTAAGGGGCTCGGCCAGCCCTACTCAGATGTATTCATTGGTCAGTGGGTTAGTCCATGGGTGGATCCATGAGGTCATCAGGGGGTGTGGTCTTGATCGAGTATGTCCAGGTGATATGGCATTCTGTGATTGGTCAGTCCTTCTATGGAATTCAGCTTCCTCCAGGAACTCCTTATTGTAGACAGAATGTAGTCATAGGTCCAGGCTCCTCTGGACTCCATCTTGCTCTCGGAGAGCATGGTGTGATGTGGCAGGAAATGGCAGCCATGTTTAAGTCATAACTTATACAATGTAAAATAATACACTCTATGGATCGTTTCTCGCCATGCCCTTATGTCTTAAGGTCAAGTAAGTATTTGATCAACATATACACTGCACAGTACCACTTCTCCTGTCCTGTATACTGGGTGTAATCCTCAGTATCTATTATTCTGTATGTATACACTTCACAGTACCACTTCTCCTATCCTGTATACTGGGTGTAATTCTCAGTATGTGTATTATTCTGTATATATACACTGCACAGTACCACTTCTCCTGTCCTGGATACTGGGTGTAATCTTCAGAGAAAACAGGGGGAGCCAGCAGAGCCAAAAATTGCTGAAAAAATAAATGTGTAAGTACACCTGTCACTACCATACTGCATACAAATAAAGACATTTCACAAAAGATTACCGAAATAATCTTTTGAGCCACTCTCCCACGTCAGTGAATGAAGAGCAACTGAGGCCCCCACACTGTGAAATAGCCCAAACATTTGTGGTGGAGGCCGCAGGTGTGGGGGCCTCAGTTGCTCTTCATTCACTGACCCACCTGGCACCTTGGGAAGCATTGTCTGACTTGTATAGGTGAGTGTTAGCTTTATATGGTCCTCTTTATTTTATATTATATTATGCTGTCTACGGACACATCAAAAATTTAAAAATATGTAGAGTAGGACCACTCTATCTGAGACATTCCTTGACGTGGGAGAGTGGCTCAAAAGATTATTTCGGTAATCTTTTGCGAAATGTCTTTATTTGTATGCAGTATGGTAGTGACAGGTGTACTTACACATTTATTTTTTCAGCAATTTTTGGCTGTGCTGGCTCCCTCTGTTTTCTCTCTGGGTGTAATCTTCAGTATCTGTATTATTCTGTATATATACACTGCACATTACCACTTCTCCTGTCCTGGATATGGGGTGTAATCCTCGGTATCTGTACTATTCTGCATATATACACTGCACAGTACCACTTCTCCTGTCCTGTATACTGGGTTTAATTCTCTTGTCACGGCAGAGTGGCTCAATAGATATTTTAATCTTTTGCGAAATGTCTCATTTTTACAGTGTTGATCCAATATGTGTATTTACACAATCTTTATATTTTTTTCTGGCAGTGCTGGCACTTTGTTTTTCCTTGGGATTGGTTAAGTGGCTGACCACCACTCGGCCTTGCACTTCAGATTTTGTCCGTTTCCACCTGTATTGACAGCAGTAATTTTTGGTAACCGTTCACACACGGTTATCACACTCAGCCCTGAGGCTCTGTTAAGTTTTTGCTCCATTCACCTGAACCTAACCAGCTGTTATCCATAAAGGCTGGGTCCGTGCGGTGGGGGTTAACTGTGAAAAGCCCTGACATTTGTGGTGGAAGCTGCAGGTGTGGGGGCCTGAGTTACCTTATATCACTTGCACTGATCTGGCACCTTGGAAGCAGGTCTGATATGTGAACGTGAGTGATAGCTTTGTATGGTCCACTTAATATACATTATTGAGGTCTTTTGACACAGTGAAAATTAAAAATTGTAGAGTAGGACCACTCTATCTGAGATATGCCTTGTCGCGCAGAGTGGCTCAAAAGATGTTTTAATCTTTTGCGAAATGTCTAATTTTTACAGTGTGGAACCAATATGTGTATTTACACAATCTTTATATTTTTTCTGGCAGTGCTGGCACTTTGTTTTTCCTTGGGTGTAATTCTCAGTATGTGTATTATTCTTTATACACTGTATGCAGAATTATTAGGCAAGTTGTATTGTACAGGATTATTTTTTTTTATTGATCAACAACTGTATTTCAACCCAAAAGACTCAAATATCAAAGCTTAATATTTTTGGAAGTTCTAGTGTTGTTTTTTTTTTATAGATTTGGCTATCTTAGGAGGATATCTGTTTGTGTAGGTAACTATTACTGTGCAGAATTATTAGGCAACTTAATACAAACCTAATATATTCCCATCTTACTTCTTTATTTTCACCAGGTAAACCAATATAATTGCACAAAATTTAGAAATAAACATTTCTGACATGCAAAAACAAAACCCAAAATAATTAGTGACCAATATAGCCACCTTTTGTTTATGATGACACTAAACAGCCTTCCATCCATAGACTCTGTCAGCTGCTTGATCTGTTTACAATCAACATTGTGTGTAGCAGCCACCACAGCCTCCCAGACACTGTTCCTAGAGGTGTACTGTTTTCCCTCCCTGTAGAACTCACATTTTAGGAGCGACCACAGGTTCTCTATGGGGTTCAGATCAGGTGAACAAGGGGGCCATGTCATTATTTTTTCTTCTTTCAGACCTTTACTGGCCAGCCACGCTGTGGAGTAGTTGGAGGCATGTGATGGAGCATTGTCCTGCATTAAAATCGTTTTTCTTGAACGATACTGTCTTCTTCCTGTAACACTGCTTGAAGAAATTGTCTTCCAGAAACTTGCAGTAGGTCCAGGAGTTGAGCTTCACTCCATTCTCAACCCGAAAAGGTCTCACAAGTTCATCTTTGATGATACCAGCCCATACCAGTACCCCACCTCCACCTTGCTGGCGTCTGAGTCGGAATGGAGCTCTCTGCCCTTTACAGATCCAGCCTCTGGCCCATCCATATGGCCCATCAAGAGTCACTCTCATTTCATCAGTCCATAAAACCTTTGAAAAATCAATCTTAAGATATTTCTTGGCCCAGTCTTGATGCTTTATCTTATGTTTCTTGTTCAAAGGTGATCGTTTTTCAGCCTTACTTACCTTGGCCATGTCCCTAAGTATGGCACATCTTGTGCTTTTTCATACTCCAGTAATGTTGCAGCTCTGAAATATGGCAAAACTGGTGGCAAATGGCATCTTGGCAGCTTCACGCTTGATTTTCCTCAATTCATGGGCAGTTATTTTGCGCCTTTGTTGCCCAACACGCTTCTTGCGACTCTGTTGCCTATTTGCCATGAAATACTTGATTGTTCGGTGATCACGCTTCAAACGTTTGGCAATTTGAAGACTGCTGCATCCCTCTGCAAGACATCTCACAATTTTGGATTTTTCAGAGCCCGTCAAATCTCTCTTCTGACCCATTTTGCCAAAGAAAAGGAAGTTGCCTAATAATTAAGCACACCTTATATAGGGTGTTGATGTCATTACACCACACCCCTCCTCATTACAGAGATGCACATGACCTGATTTACTTAATTGGTAGTTGTCTCTCAAGCCTATACAGCTTGGAGTAGGACAACATGTATAAAAAGTATCATGTGATCTACACACACAGTGTACTGGGAGGCATGGCGGGTGTGGTCCCATGGCTGGGGTGCATCACATGGGCTTGCAGCACAGGTGCCTGTTCACATGAACCTGTTATACTGAGTGTGAATGCTGTAAGTCTGAACCGGTGCACAGTGGGTTAAAACCTAAGGGATTGATGAGACTAATGAGTGGTCTCTAAAAGAGCAGTGTGTGCTAATTGACCAGTCCCAGGTGTGGGTGTGTCAGATGAATGTGGCAAGCAGGACTTAACCTGCTAAGTGTCTGTGTGAGAGGAAGATGGGAACCAGAGCAGTCCAGACCACTGAGATGTGTTAGAGAGGATCCATCCCTTTGGGACGTGAGGGGAGCCAGCCCTTCTCCATGCAGGAGGCTCCTATCCCTCTGTTGCTTGTGTGCGAGCCGGTGGCCAGGAATGGGCTGTGATGGCTCCTGGAGTTGGGGAACCGTAGCTGACCCTGGAGGGCGCTTGTTCAGACATGGGGTGAAACACGTGCTGGAGGAGACCTTTGGGGGATGCCTGGCATACCCGGTAACTCAGATTGCTAAACCCGGTTCTGTGCCCGGTAAGGACTTCGTCCACGGATGTTGTGGTGGACTAAATGTGCTACGTGCATGTGTGCCAGGCGGGCATAACCGCCATGTTAGGCGTTATGTGAATAGCCCTATAGGAGACATATGTGTTGATGTGTGTATAGCCCTTCAGGAGGCGTATATGTGAATAGTGCCAGGTGGGCATAGCCACCATTGGGTCTGACTAGGTAGTCGATAAAGGACCCGTTAAGTTGGTGTGTGAATCATAAGGATCAATAGGGCATATGTAAAATTACCCTGTGTGATGGGTGTATGATGTAACGAGGGACTCATGATGGCAGATGTAGAAAGACCATGCATGAGGGGTCCACGTGGTAATAGGTAGAGTCTCCCTGGGGTAGGTTGAGGATCCCTATAATAGGATGGGGAATGATCCCTGTCGGACAGCTAGGCGGCTGAACCCGTCATTGGGACTGACTCTTAGGTCAAATATGGTCCCGTTGATAAGTGTTGATGGTATAGTGTATAATGTGTAATGTGATTGTAAATATAGTGTAAATAATATGATGGAATGTCCTGTAATGTAATGATGAGACGTGAATACGGTATTATGTTATGTGAGTGTCTTTTGTTCCCAGTTTATGCCGTTATTAATAAACAGTTAGACACTTTATTTACTGTTAACCCTTGTAGTAGTGTTATTTTGTTGTCAAGCGAGTTCCCCCAGGGGGGCGCTACCTCACAATATATATACACAAGCACAGTACCACTTCTCCTGTCCTGTATACTGGGTGTAATTCTCAGTATCTGTATTATTCTGTATATATACACTGCACAGTACCACTTCTCCTGTCTTGTATACTGGGTGTAATCCTCAGTATCTGTATTATTCTGTATATATATACTGCACAGCACTTCTCTTGTCCTGTTGTCGGAGAGGCGGTATTAGACTTTGATTTTCAGCATGTAACTGTTGTTTAAATTAATTATCCCCAATATGGAAGTCATCACTTATCTTCTGCACAGGTGATGACTTTCCCTTCACTGTGGATCTGACCGCTGGGACCCCACAATCCCAAGAAACGTAACTTTGTAGAGCACCATGCAAATGGAGCTGTGGTTGATTATTCCCTCTGCTTCACCATTCACACGAGGCTCTTCAGATAACTCCTTTAAGAAAGTGATAAGGCCATGACAGCATAAAAGCAAATTTCACTGATCAGGACTGATGGGTGTTATAGTACAGTCATGGCCAAAAGTTTTGAGAATGATACAAATATTAATTTTAACAAAGTCTACTGCTTCAGTTTTTCTAATGGCAATTTGCATATACTCCAAAATGTCATAAAGAGTGATCAGCTTAACAGCAATTACTTGCAAAGTCAATATTTGCCTAGAAAATGAACTTTAACCCCCAAAACACATTTCAACATCATTGCAGTCCTGCCTTAAAAGGAGCAGCTAACATCGTTTTATTGATTGTTCCATTAACACAGGTGTGGGTGTTGATGAGGACAGGGCTGGCGATCAATCAGTCATGATTAAGTAAGAATGACACCACTGGACACTTTAAAAGGAGGCTGGTGCTTGGTATCATTGTTTCTCTTCAGTTAACCATGGTTATCTCTAAAGAAACACGTGCAGCCATCATTGCACTGCACAAAAATGGCCTAACAGGGAAGAGTATCGCAGCTACAAAGATTGCACCTCAGTCAACAATCTGTCGCATCAAGAACTTCAAGGAGAGAGCTTCCATTGTTTTCAAAAAGGCTCCAGGGCGCCCAAGAAAGACCAGCAAGTGCCAGGACCGTATCTTAAAACTGTTTCAGCTGCGGGATCGGACTACCAGCAGTGCCGAGCTTGCTCAGGAATGGCAGCAGGCTGGTGTGAACGCACTGTGAGGTGGAGACTCTTTGAGCAAGGCCTGGTTTCAAAGAGGGCAGCAAAGAAGCCACTTCTCTCCAGAAAAAACATCAGGGACCGACTGATATTCTGCAAAAGGTACAGGGAGTGGACTGCTGAGGACTGGGGTAAAGTCATTTTCTATGATGAATCCCCTTTTCGATTTATGGGACATCTGGAAAACAGCTTATTCGGAGAAGAAGAGGTGAGCGCTACCACCAGTCTTGTCTCATGCCAACTGTAAAGCATCCTGAAACCATTCATGTGTGGGGTTGCTTCTCAGCCAAGGAATCGGCTCACTCACAGTCTTGCCTAAAAACACAGCCATGAATAAAGAATGGTACCAGAATGTCCTCCAAGATCAACTTCTTCCAAACGTCCAAGAGCAGTTTGGCGCCCAACAATGCCTTTTCCAGCATGATAGAGCACCTTGCCATAAAGCAAAGGTGATAACTAAAAGGCTCAGGGATCAAAATATAAAAAATTTTGGGTCCATGGCCTGGAAACTCCCCAGATCTTAATCCCATTGAGAACTTGTGGTCAATCATCAAGAGACGGGTGGACAAACAAAAACCAACAAATTCTGCCAAAATGCAAGCATTGATTATGCAAGAATGGAAGAATGGACTGCTATCAGTCAGGATTTGGTCCAGAAGTTGATTGAGAGCAGCCAGGGAGAATTGCAGAGGTCCTGAAGAAGAAGGGTCAACACTGCAAATATTGACTTGCTGCATTAACTCATTCTAACTGTCATAAACCTTTTGGTACTCATAATATGATTGCAATTATATTTCTGTATGTGATATAAACATTAGACAAACACAAATAAAAACCAGAGGGCAGCAGATCATGTGGAAAATATAATTTTGGTGTCATTCTCAAAACGTTTGGCCATGACTGTATATAGGCTGGTAGGGCTTGTTTTTCAGGGCTGCTTTTTGGTCCCAGTCCGGCCCTGCCTTGTAGTCTGTGATTCCTCGTGGGCAGGGTCCTCTCTCCTTCTGTACTGTGTGTGCCTTGTGTTGCTCATGTTTATTGTACTTGTCTATGTATGCCCCTTTTCACATGTAAAGTGCCATGGAATAAATGGCGCTATAATCTAATATATAAAGCTGAATGTGTGTATGTGTGTATGTATGTGTGTGTTTGTGTATGTATATCCGGGATTGGCATCTACACCGTCGCAACTACAGCCACAAAATTTTGCACAGTCACACGTCTGGACCCCGAGAGCATCATAGGCTATGTTGTGAGGCGAAATTTTAACCCTGCGCGTTCCAATTCACCAAACAGTTTTGCCCCTATCTACATAATGGGGAAAAAGTGACAGTTACCAGTTGACAGTTGTGAATGAGAGGGGCTTAACGACAGCGCCAAAGGCTAACAGCATATACCAGCATATAGTCTTTAAGGTGGAGCCACAACATGGAATATTCACCACGCACGGGGACATGTATACACACCACACGCACACAAAGAGTAACAGCAAGTGTATAGTCGCTTAGGTGCAGCCCCAACATTGGATACTCACCACGCACCCGAACACACACACACACCACAAAGAGACACACACAACACAGAGACACACACCCTATAGTGACACATGCACTCACCCCACAGAGACACACCCACATACACCACAAAGAGACACACACAACACAGAGACACACACACACCACACAGACACCCCCCCACTGGGACACACACACATACACATCCTATAGGGACACATGCACTCACCCCACAGGGACACACACACACCACGAAGAGACACACACACCACGCAGACCCTCCCCCAACAGAGACACACACACATACACACCCTATAGGGACACATGCACTCACCCCACAGGGACACACACACCACAAAGAGACACACATAACAGAGACACACACACACACCACACAGACCCCCCCACAGGGACACACACACACCCTATAGGGACACATGCACTCACCCCACAGGGACACACACACACACACCCCAGGGACACACACCACACAGACAGACACAGATGTGCACAAATCACCTCACACAACTCGCCTCATATGTGTGCTATCTTTAATTTCCAAACATAAACATCTGTGCAACACATGTGCCATATAGGGAATTATGGCAGATGTCAGTCACATGAGCTGTCTATTATGTGTATGTGTGAGGTAACATATACTGCCCGGCCAGGGGAGGGTTTACTGTTGGCTGGAGATTTATTAGGCTGCCTATAGCAACCAATCACAGTTCAGCTTCTATTTTCCTGCAGGTCATTAATATGACATATTCAAATTCTATTTTGTTATAGCTAACATCAGTTATTTATGAACCCGGGCGTAGCTGGGTAGAACAGCTAGTAATAAATAATAATAATATTAATGTAGCCTGATTCTATAAGTGAGTCATGACCCACCCCATGACGTCCTATTTGGGACCCTCGGTGGTGTGCCTGCCATTTCCTTTCTCTTGTCCCTCACCGCTCTCTTGATTGACCCAGGGGTCTATGGGAACTCGGTACCCGGGCGTTGTTCTGGGGGTGCTGTCTCGGGGCTGGTGCCCATGCCCGTAGCCCTGGTAGTCAATTGTAAATTAGGAAAAGGGAATAAATGTCTCATGACACCACCTGTGGTTTCTGGTGATGGCACCAGCGCTGAAATGGGCCTCCGGGGATGATGGACGGGCAGCTGGATGGTATAACTCCCCACAGGCAGAGCAGAGTCCCGGTGTTGTGATGAGGTGACAGGGATTTGCACAGGGAGGTGAAGGAAGGGTCAGGGTTGGAGAAACGGACACACACACTGGAAGTTGCTGGTGGTGTTGAAGATACTGTCCAGGGCACACTCCGTTGGAAGGGAAACACTTCTGGATCTCCACATTGAGTGAGTATAAGGCCTCCTTGTTGCTTTTGGAGATTGGTGGGTGATACTGCATTCCGATTGGTTGGCCGTGCCCGAGGCGCCTTATTTGATGACCCGTGCGTTCACACAAGGCTGACCAATGGGAAAGCAGTTCCGTGCACCAATCGCAGTGGTAGGGTCGTGGTGAAATACATTCTAGCACGCCCCTATCGAAACAGTATGGCCACATCGCTCCTACGATTGTGGCATGTGACGCGGCGATGTGTGAAGGGAAGATCGCTTCTAGTCTTCTGCAGGCAATTCCCGGGACGCAGGATCGCTGAAGATCCCACGCTAGATAGCTACGTGTGACAGCTCCACAGCGTTGTGAAAAAAGTGCCCGAAATGAGCGCGCTCATGTCAAATAGCCGGCGATATGGAAGCCATATGACGGCATGTGACGGTACCTTTAGGGCCTCACACTGGCTAGGCTGGTTAACTGTCAACTGGCTCGGGCCTAGCACAGCTTCAACACACTAGGACGTCTTCGCAGTTCTCCTAGCGACTGCACACTCTGACTAACTCCGCCCCCAGCATCGGTATTTATAGGGGATCTTGCTTAAGGCAGCAAGTGGTGCTCCCCCTACAGGTCTGGGGTGGAAGGTGTTGCGTGTACCTACTGTGGAAATCTATCCATGCTTTAGGTGGTTCTGTGGCTACCTGTAATGGCAGGGCACCACACTCTCTCTCTTGCTTCCCAGTAGCACTCCCACGCACAGAGCCCTCAGCCAGCTCCCATGGATCCTCACTGGAGGGTTCCTCTCCCAATCCTCCGTAACCTATATGGGGCCTTTTGGGGATTACGCCGGGCTTTCGGTTTGGCGGCTCGGGGATAAACACCGGTTCTCCTTTCTGGGACTGAACCCCTCCGGTCGGTAGATGTACTGGGTCCGCTTTCGGGCACACCGCAACACCTGGTGCCCCTAGGGTCCCTTTCCTCCTTGACGGCTTCTCTGCCATCCTGTACTCCTCGCTCCCCCTAGGAGCTCTCCACAGACTTTCTCTCTGTCTTCCCGCTCTTCCACTAACTCACCTAGCTCCACCCACCAGGACTGGGTCTCCCTGGCAACAGGTTCACCCACGTCCTGCCTGCACTAAGGTATATGGATGGGTAAATTGAGGGTCCCTTATGTGACATCCCAATCCCCTAGTCACAGGAGCACCACACTCTCTTTTTTGGGTGCAGTACCCCTACGTGGTGTCCCGACCAGTGGGGCGCCACAGTCATACCAGAGGTTGCTGGAGATTTGGGATGTGACCACAATGTTATTTAGCTTATAGTTAGTTTATTTAATTAAAAAAAAAAAAAGTTTGAGACTGAAAAACTTGACTCGTAAGCAATGACTTTTCTCACAATAACCTGCTCATGATCAGGATGTGGCGTCCTCCCAGTTAAGTTGATTATTTATTTTTTTAATTAGCGCAGTATTACTGCTCTTACGAAATGAAACTCTATTACACTGAGATGAAGCTTTAATTACACATCAGCGAAACCTTCACTGAGATGAGACTTGACTGGAATTTGTTGCATGAAATGAAGGCTGCTCTAATTACTCAGAATCTCCTAATTGTACGCATTTGACCTCAAGGAAATCTTTTTTTCTTAGTTTATTTGACATATCACTGTGGTTTTCATTACGAAATATTAATATTATACCTAGCTACAACATTTCTCATTTATTTTTCTTGGATTAATATTTGTA
Organism: Allobates femoralis; assembly: GCA_033576535.1. Taxonomy (NCBI): domain Eukaryota; kingdom Metazoa; phylum Chordata; class Amphibia; order Anura; family Aromobatidae; genus Allobates; species Allobates femoralis. The sequence continues at coordinate 50,660,309 of JARQOC010000001.1, read as the reverse complement.
TGTCCCATTTGGGTATAGGGCTGAGTCAGGACAAGGGAACAATTACATTTATTTGTTTTTTGCTGCTTCTCTTTAATGAGGCCATTTCAATTTGTGATTTCAAAGGGATTTGCCCAAAACGTTTATATTTGATGGACAAAACTTTGGAGACGTCATCGCTATCAGACTGATTAGGATCTGTCACGCTACAGTCTAGGGTGTGTCTGGATACCCTACACTATGCACTGTAAACTCTATATAGGGAGGGTTGCCGGGAGTACTAGTCCAAACCACTGAACTAAAATCATCAAGAAGGGGAGGAAAGACAGACAGGGAAATGACAAAACAACTTCATGCCTGCTGCCAAACTCCTAGGCAGCAGATGACTTGGCAACGGTCAGCTTCTCCAGAGTATCATTTTCACCTCAGGTAGCTGACAGTAATGCAGTTCAATGGAATGCTGGATCATGTGATCATATCAAGTAAATGGGAGTAATCACAAAGTAACCATACCTGTGAAGAGATTTAAGGAGATGTGCTATCAACAGAAACTGACATTAGACTGCCAAGAAAAGAAATACATTTAATATTAAGTCTCAATTACCGAGGACAGTAATGAGACACAAAGACAGTCCATTGTGACAGGATCTTAAACACCAATAAGCTGTTATCTGGTCCCGCAGCCACCGGACGTATACATTGTACAGAGCCAGAAGACCACAGGTCCGTCTATTATGTAATAACTATTTTTGGGTATTGAAACTAAGCTCCCATTGGAGCTGGCAGCTGCCGGACATGTTCTGTTTTATTTTTTTCTTAAATCTGTCATATAGTTGAAGAGATAAGGGCCTTCCTATTTAGTGCTAATTTTTATTGTCTGTACCCAGGGGGCATGGCCCATTGGGTTATTTTGCCAATCAGCATAAAGACATGTCCCCAGAGGATCCTGTGAGACACACCCCTTTGTAAAACACCATAAATATTAGCACTAAATTAAAAGGCCTATACTTTCTGAACCATTGCCTCTTTTGGTAGCCTGCTACAGAATTAAAAGATAGCAGCCAATGAAAAATGGGTGTGATTTTCACATAAACAGTCTATCAAGATGAGATTTAGTGGAAGGCTGTACTACAGATATTCCTGGTTTTACTAGAAAAATACTAAATGTTGTGATATAGCAATCACAGAGCAGGCCGGGGTACACTCGCTTAACAGCACAAAACCATAAATACAGCAACAGTATCTTCTATGAAATAAGTCCAGCTGGTTTATTTAAGACAGCATAAACCTCACGGTGAAAATAAACATGAGCCTTCCTTCGGCTTTACCAAAAACGTACAGTCCAATTACCTCACACACAGCCTGTAGTCAGTCCACACAGGGCCTCTGAGAGACGGCTTTTTCAGAAAGGTCCTAATGGAGCACCCTCAGACTCCATTCACTGACTTCTTATCAGTCCACGGCTGCAGGCCTGGTTTCCTTCTTCCAGCACCCTGCAGGCTCTGAATATATCAGTCTGTTTCACATGTCAAACACAGACTCCATTAAACATCCTGAGACACACCAACATCTCCAGCAAGTTGCAAGCTTAACTATTGCAATGCTGTGAAGTAGACTGTGGCTTCTAAGAACTGGGAGACATTCATAAAAACATCGCAGCAGACTTTTGCCTGTGCGAATCATACTGGCCATGTATAGTGCCGCCATTCAGACCATGGCTGGCCGCGATATCACATATTCCCCCCTCTGCCTAAAGCCGTCCAGCTTGGCACCATAGGTCCCTATACCAGGGGATTGTCTATGTTCGTCACCAAGGGTCAGACCTTGTTACCCTGTCAGACTCTGACACCTCATGTGTATGATTCCTATCTCTGTGAGGTCTTCCCCAGCAGTCAGTACGATAGTGTGCTTCCTTTGCACCTGTGTCCATTGTCCTGCCGTGGGCTGCTATCCCTGAGACATGGTCCGTCACTGTCGCCAGACACTTTTAAGTCTGCACCTCTTTTGGGTAACTTTTTGTCAGAACCCTCCCTCCATAGCTGCCTCCAATGGGTAGATTGGTAGTGAGATGCGTTTACAGTCAAATGTCCTGTCTGGTCTGACTCTAATGGTGGGGTTACACGTCCCGATATCGCGGCGATATCGGAGGCAACGACGCGGGAGCGCGCATTTAGTGCACGTTTCTCCCTGCATCGCATCGCCAGTTTACACGCCGCGATATCGGGATGCAACGTCCCTCCGATGTCTACGCCCACCAACCCAGGAACGACCAGTTAACATGGGAGTGAATGGGTGACGTGAGTGTAGACATCGGAGTTGGGCTGTCACACGCAGCGATGCTGGTACAACGGCCTTGCGATATCGGCGAGTTGAATAGCTTTGCTATTCAACTCCGATATCGTTTTGGCATCGTTCCAGCATCGCGTTGGATGCTAAAACAATACAACGTGCACCCGATATCGGCTCCAACTCGCGACCCACGTGACTTTTTGTCGGAGTTGGGTCGGAGTTGGACGCCGATATCGCGGCGTGTAAACCCACCATAAGATATCTCGGTTAGACCTCCCCCACTCCCAGCAATCAGAGGGCAAAGATGTAGCAGAGCTGAAGATGCAAGACCTGTGGATTACTTCAGAGCGAGGATTTTTTTCAGAATAAAGATGGAGTCCTTAAATGTTTGTTTTGTGTTTTATTTCTAATAAAAAAAAAAAAAAATTTTTTACTCAAAATACATGGTGACTGGATCTAATTTGGCCTGACATCATTAATTTTTAGCTTAGTACCAGGTGATAATACAAAGCTAGTATTAACCCCTTCATTACCAAGCATGCTATTGCCACCAGGGCCGCATGAAAGGCTGGGTAAAGCGCCTGGAAATGATGATACGATGAATGCACTATTTCCAGGGGTGGCCGCAGGCTTCAGTTTTCAGCCTAGGGGGCCCAGAACACTTGGACCTTACCACGCTGAGAATCCCAGCCCCCATCTGCTTGGTTTTACCTGACTAGTGATCAAAATACAGCAGGATCCTACGCATTTTCTTTTTCTTATTTAAATATTTTTTAAAAATGTGGGCTTCCCTGTAGGGCTGGGCGATTAATCGAATTAATTCGATTAATTCGCCCCCCTACTGTGGCCACGATTATGATTTGACGAAAATCGTCAAATTCGATTTAACCTTCCTAGCGGGTATTCCCGAGTGTAACTCGGGGTTAACTTTCACTGCTAGAAGCGGTAACCCCGAGTCACACTCGGGAATACCCGCAGCTGCTGCCGCTGCTCACTGTGAGGCCGCGGGGGGGCTATCAGAGCCCAGCACTTCCGCCCCTGCTACAGCCGCTGGAGACATCCAGGGGGGGGATCTGTCAGTGCCCCGCCGCCCCTGCTGCTGACCCCTGCGGGTGAGTTCCGGCGTGGGAGGGGGGGTGCCGTCAGTACCCCGCCGCCCCTGCTGCTGACCCCTGCGGGTGAGTTCCGGCGGGGGAGGGGGGGGGATGTGCCGTCAGTGCCCCGCCGCCCCTGCTGCTGACCCCTGCGGGTGAGTTCCGGCGGGGGAGGGGGGGTGCCGTCAGTGCCCCGCCGCCCCTGCTGCTGACCCCTGCGGGTGAGTTCCGGCGGGGGAGGGGGGGTGCCGTCAGTGCCCCGCCGCCCCTGCTGCTGACACCTGCGGGTGAGTTCCGGCGGGGGGGCGGGGGGATGTGCCATCAGTGCCCTGCCGCTGACACCTGCGGGTGAGTTCCGGCGGGGGAGGGGGGGTGCCGTCAGTGCCCCGCCGCCCCTGCTGCTGACACCTGCGGGTGAGTTCCGGCGGGGGAGGGGGGGTGCCGTCAGTGCCCCGCCGCCCGTGCTGCTGACCCCTGCGGGTGAGTTCCGGCGGGGGAGGGGGGGTGCCGTCAGTGCCCCACCGCCCCTGCTGCTGACACCTGCGGGTGAGTTCCGGCGGGGGGGCGGGGGGGATGTGCCGTCAGTGCCCTGCCGCTGACACCTGCGGGTGAGTTCCGGCGGGGAAGGGGGGGTGCCGTCAGTGCCCCGCCGCCCCTGCTGCTGACACCTGCGGGTGAGTTCCGGCGGGGGGGGGGGGTGCCGTCAGTGCCTCGCCGCCCCTGCCACTGACACCCGCGGGTCAGTTCCGGGGGGGGGGCTCTGTTGTCAGAGCCCTGCTGCAGGTCTTCCCTTCCCATTACAGGGATATGGCGCCGCCCCCTTCTGTTAGGGTTAGGGCTAGGTTAGGTTAGGCGCCTGTATACACCACTTGCTGCTGTATACGCCACTTGGGGCTGCTGCTGTATATACCACTGGGGCTGCTGCTGTATACGCCACTTGGGGCTGCTGCTGTATACGCCACTTGGGGCTGCTGCTGTATACGCCACTTGGGGCTGCTGCTGTATACGCCACTTGGGGCTGCTGCTGTATACGCCACTTGGGGCTGCTGCTGTATACGCCACTTGGGGCTGCTGCTGTATACGCCACTTGGGGCTGCTGCTGTATACGCCACTTGGGGCTGCTGCTGTATACGCCACTTGGGGCTGCTGCTGTATACGCCACTTGGGGCTGCTGCTGTATACGCCACTTGGGGCTGCTGCTGTATACATCACTGGGGGCTGCTGCTGTATACTACCACTGGGGCTGCTGCTGTATACACCACTGGGGCTGCTGCTGTATACTACCACTGGGGCTGCTGCTGTATACATCACTGGGGGCTGCTGCTGTATACATCACTGGGGGCTGCTGCTGTATACTACCACTGGGGCTGCTGCTGTATACTACCACTGGGGGCTCCTGCTGTATACATCACTGGGGGCTGCTGCTGTATACATCACTGGGGGCTGCTGCTGTATACATCACTGGGGGCTGCTGCTGTATACATCACTGGGGGCTCTGCTGTATACCACACTGCTGGGGGCTGTATACCTGTGCTGGGGTCCACCCTTGGCTTATACACGAGTCAATAGGTTTTCCCAGGTTTTGGGGGCTAAAGTAGGGGGTCGGCTTATACACGGGTCGGCTTATACACGAGTATATACGGTACCTCTTAGTTTTTTCTCTTTATTCATCAAAGAAAAGCAAAAAAAAAATAGGAAAAAAAAAATCGAGATTTAAATCGAAAATCGTCCATAGGCTTAAATAAAATCGAGATTTAGATTTTTTCCATAATCGCCCAGCCCTACTTCCCTGTAATTTGATTGCCAGCCAAAGTAAAGCCAGGCAGCTGGCGGTGGCAGCCCCTAGCTGTCTGCTTTATCTGCGCCGAGGATCAAAAATACTCCAGAGCACTACGTCATTTTTTTTAAATCATTTATTTTTACTCTTTTATATGTGTGACAGGCCCAACACAGATGCTGTCACACAGAATCGGCATCTGTGATTGGCTGTTCGAGTAATCTACAATCAGTCCATATATTATAGTATGGTAGAATGTATAGGCTGGTTTCAGGTTACTCCAGCAGCCAATCACGGATGACCATTCTCTGTGACAGCATCTGTGGTTGGCTGTTAGGCCTGTCACACATATAAAAGTGTAAAAATAAATATTAAAATAAAAATTACGTAGTGCTCCGCAGTATTTTTTATTCTCAGAGCAGATAAAGCAGACAGATACGAGCTGCCATCGCCAGCTGCCTAGCTTTACCTTGGCAGGCGATCAAATTACAGGAAAGCCCAATATTTTTTTTTCATTATTTAAATGATTAAATAAAAAAATGTGTGTGGCTCCTGCTATATTTTGATGGCCAGCCAGGTAAAACCAGGCAGGTGGGGGCTGAGATTCTCAGCGTGGTAAGGACCAAGCGTTGTGGGCCCCCCACGCTAAAAACCACAGCCTGCAGCCGTCCCTGGAAATGGCACATTTATCATAGCACGATTTCCAGGCATAGAATGACAAAGGTCCATATATTATATGCCATATACACAGCCAGCCCCAGCGTAGGCAGTAGTAGGTCCATATAGTATATTCCATATACACAGCCAGCCCCAGCGTAGGCAGTAGTAGGTCTACATAGTATATGCAATACACAGTCAGCCCCAGTGTAGGCAGTAGTAGGTCCATATAGTATATGCCATATACACAGCCTGCCCCAGCGCAGGCAGTAGTAGGTCCATATAATATATTCCATATACACATGCAGCCCCAGCGTAGGCAGTAGGAGGTCCATATAGTATATTCCATATACACAGCCAGCTCCAGCATAAACAGTAGTAGGTCCATATAGTATATTCCATATACACAGCCAGTCCCAGCATAAGCAGTAGTACATCCATATAGTATATTCCATATATACAGCCAGCCCTAGCGAAGGCAGTAGTAGGTCCATATAGTATATGCCATACACAGCCAGTCCCAGTGTAGCTAGTAGTAGATCCATATAGTATATGTCATACACAGCCAGTCCCAGCATAGGAAGCAGTAGAGCCATATAGTATATTCCATATACACAGCCAGCCCCAGCCTAGGCAATAGTAGGTCCATATAGTATATTCTATATACACAGCCAGCCCCAGTGTAGACATTAGTGAGCCCATATAGTATATGCCATATACACAGGCAGCCCCAACGTAGGCAGTAGTAGGTCCACATTGTATATGCCATACACAGCCAGCCCCTGCGTAGGCAGCAGGTCCATATAGTATATTCCATATACCCAGCCATCCCCGCATAGGCAGTAGTAGGTCCATATAGTATATTCCATATACACAGGCAGCCCCAGCGTAGGCAGTAGTAGGTCAATATAGTATATTCCATACACAGCCAGTCCTGAGTAGGCAGCAGGGTAGGCCCATATATACACAGCCAGCCCCAGCATAGGCAGTAGTAGGTACATGTGGCGCCCCGCAACGAGTGCGTCACAGGAGGGTATTGCAGCCAAACAGTAGCAGCAATATTCTCTGACTAAGCAATGGTACAGTTAACTCAGAGATCCATACCCTACATGCATCATCAGTATAGAGGGCCAATAAGGTCCTGGTGGGCGGAGTGTAGTGGTAGAGTGTGAGGAGAAGGTGAAAGAACAACGTAGGAGAAGGAGCTAAACCAACGAGCTCTGCAACTTAGGAGAGGGGGTTGCATAGTTCCGTGCGGCCCCCTGGCCGTTTCCCTGGCCATCACCCCGCTTGGGCACCATTATTCCCGGTGCCTTAACAACCGATCAACGGGCATCTACATGCGGGTCCAAAAACATCTCGTGCCCATCTACAGCCGGTTTGCTGGTACCGAAGCTGGGAGTCGTTTATCACTTCTATGCGAACCAGAGGAGTGGAGGGATCGCTTTACAGGAGCACCCCACCACCGCCACACACAGTCGTCTAGCCAGCGGTGTACCCACCAAAAGGACCCAAGGCTCCCCAAAGCACGAAGAACGTATACCCTTGGTAGGGCATTGAAGCAGCCTCCATGTACCCGATCTGGCATTCCTGGGCGACAACGGCAACACAAGTTTAGTTAGAATGGAGGAACACCCCGGATCTCTGAGAATCACTGGTCATTGCTGAGTCCACCCGGTCCACTACTCGTCACTGTATGCCATGTACTGCCTGCTGGTTACAGTAAAGAACCCGTTACAGAGACTTCCAGTGTCCGTGCTTTCTTATGAACTGTCTATCCGCATACTAAGGTAACCGCAGCTCCCTCAGAACATCATGCGCAACTTCTGGCTCCAGGGATCACTGCTCAGCCTGTGGGGAGCGTTCCATCTTGCTGCATTCCATCCCCCGGAGGCCCCGCAGCGCCGGTAACGTTACCGGAACTCTCATAGGTGGCGTCACGAAACAAATTAACCCCTAATCTGTTCAGCCCATAACGTCTCTCTTTTTGATCTGTACCACCGGGCCCCACTACCGGCAGGCGCGGTCCATCCGTGACAAGGAGGAAAGAAGAAAACGCCTGTCCCCCCGGAGTCCCAGCCACGGTGGGTCATACATATAGTATATGCCATACACAGCCAGCACCAGTGAAGGCAGTAAGGGAGGCCCATATATATACAGCCAGCCACAGCCCCTATGTATGCCAACAGTAGGTCCATATACTATATGCCATATACACAGCCAGCCCCAAGCTAGGCAGTAGTAGGTCCATATAGCATATAGACAATCTGCCTAGGCTGGGGCTGGCTGTGTATATGCCATATACTGGTATATGGACCTACTACTGCCTATACTGGGGCTGGCTGTGTATATGCATACACTATATGAGCCTACTACTAGCATACATAGGGACTGGTGGCCCATATAATATATGCCATATACACAGCCAGTCCCAACCAGCATATGTACTGGCAGTAGTAGATACAGTATATAATAATGTGCCACACTGCCAGCCATATACACAGCCCAGCCTAGTCAGACTTACAGAACCCCAGATGAAAGTGAAAGTTCCTTGCTTCGGCTTTGTCTTGCTGTTTCCTGCTCTGGCAGCCACAGGTCCACAGCTGAGAGTGGAGAAGTAATCATGAGAGTGACAGGCCAGCTCCAGGCTGCAGGGACCTTGTAATGGCCGTCACTGGCAGTCGCATTTTCCTTCGGTGGGCGTGCTTTGGTCACAGCACAGCCACGCTCCTCCAGTACTATGAGCCTGGGCCGCGGCTGACTGTGACTGAGTCATTAGCAGCCGATGCCGTTCCTAGGAACTTGTTAGCGGCAGCGGCCGCAAAGTCATTTAAAGCTGCTGTGTGGCTGGAGGAGTGGGCGCTGGGGCCCCGTCCACTCCACAACTACCTGCCCATCGGGAGAAGTCCGGTCCTCCCACCTATCAGTCCGGGCCTGGGGCCATAACTGAAGTTCTAAAAGGAAAGCTGTCTCTTACCTAGAGGATTAATTTTCCCATTGTTGGCTAGCCCCAACACTTAACCAGTTCTGATCCTGCTGTCTGTTATTGGGCGGAACTCTCTTACTAAACATCCTACATATAACACTACTTTACCTTATTATACAGGCAAACATCACTATACATCATACATTATACATATCAAAATGCTATACATTAGACCTATGAACATTATCATACATCACACCACAGTTCACATTATACACTATGTACAAAGACACAATTCGAATCATAACACAACAGTACGATTTGTGTCTTCAGATGGGAACGTGACTTCCAGTCCACCTCCTTACACATACTGCAGGGATTTCAAGCGTAAAAAACATGCTCCATAAATAGTTAATATATGTTAATCGTTAACAGTAGGAATGCCCCTACATGATCAGTAGATTACAGCCTATTACTAAATCTTGTTTCGTTCACATAAAGGCTGCATCCTCCTGCGTGCATACTTGATGAGGCAGCTGTGTTGTACTAATTTGCATGGATTTCTGTTGTGTATGGTAATGTGTTAATTTATATGTATTTCCATGCTTATTTCTAGAAACTAATGTCTTTATTTCCATATATATTTATGCTTCCAGGCATCGCTATCTGTGCTCTAAATACAACTTTCTTATTAAATTACAGAATTTCCGATTCCCTGCCTTTTTTACCCTGATGCTTCTATCCTCGGTGGCATCAAATCTACCCTGTCATGTAGGTCCAGATTGAATAAATTCTGTCTTATCTTGTCATCACCTTTGTTAAGAACTGGCTTATATTCATGCATAATAGTATGTGCAAAAATACTCAAAAACCCAAATTTACTTTGAAAATCCATCATTATGACTGTGTAATCCTTTTGGAAAGAGTAAAGGGAACCTATCATGTCCTTTTTTGGTATTAAGCCGCCCCCTTCTCCAATGCCGCTCCCCCTGGCTGCCGCCGCTTGGTACTCAAGGCTCACACTGTCCAATGGACGGTGCGGCCCTGATTAGTATTATTCTTTTTAAATCGTTGTATTCATCCCAAAAAGCACTTTAGGTACTTAGATGTTTTCATTAGCTAGCTGGGCAAACAGTTAAACAGTCATCCGGGTGGTTAGCAGACATGTCAATCGACTGCCAACATGTCAAAATTCGTCTAATGTGCTCTAGAAGGACCTGTGTGAAGTCATAACCATGTGACCATAATGGGTGGAGCTAAGGAGGTTGGACAATGTACCCTGGACCTAGCCCCACCCATTATAGTCACAGGATTGTGACATCACCATAGGTCCTACATTTTTGGCATGTCTGCAGTTGATTGACATATGTGCTAACCGCCCGGATGACTGTTTGACTGTTTGGGCAGCTGATGAAAACATCTAAGTGTCTAAGTGTATTTTTGGAATAAATACAAAGATTTAAAAGAAAAAAAAAAGGTTACTAATGCTCAATACATAATATAAATAACATTGGGGGTAATTTAGTAACAAAAAAGGACATGACAGGTTCCCTTTACCTCAATTTCCCCCAACCTAGTTTGATTGACAGCTCCTCAATGTCCCTCCTCCCTGATGGGATCTGACATGGCTGAGTACAAGTTGCAGCTGTCAGACTGGGTAAACGAAGACTGAATACACTTGGATTTATGGGTTCTCTCACTATATAGCTGTATGAGTACTGTACACAGTAGCTTTTGTAATATGGATTTTCTATGTCAACACACCAATGTCATCGGGTATTGGAAATCCATAATAATGTATGCAATCTGTATTGTAAAATCTCTTTACAGATCTGCTTTAAAAATGTTTTAAGGACATTAATAGCCCATGACAAATAAGAAAAAGAACACTGCCAACGGAGGTAATTATGAAAAAGCCAACTCTCCCAAAATGCCCAGGAGACTCCAAGAGTTGGCAGATTTTACATAGGTGGATACGTCACAACTGATAACCGTGCTGCCTTACACATTTGCTGTGAACAATGACCACACTAGTAAATAATAGCTCGGCCTGCTTGGACGTTGCGATGTTTTCTTTCAGCTATTTTCCTTCTCATACAAATTGTAATTACATTTCCCAAGTTGCTTATAATACTCACATTTCCAGAACTTTCATCCTAAAAGGTCAATTTTAATTAGTTTCTAAAAGAGTTTCGGTCTAAAAAACAAGATTACACTTATAAGTCTCCACTCTGCCGCCTTCATCACAGAATGATTTCATTATCGTGAAACCTTTTTTTTTTTTACGCAGGAAATATAATTTGTTTTCAAGTGAATTAACTTCAATATTGTAAATGATCTTCAATTACTGCAGTTTGGTTAGTCTATTTACGCTCCGAAGTGCTTAAGGTTGACACACAAATAGTAAAAAAAATGTCATCATTCTTAATAATTTGTGTGGATTAAAGCAAATCTGTCATGAAAAATAATGAGATGTGACTCACCATTGCCGTGTTCTCCGGTCTCAGGCGCTGCTTCACTGTCACGGTTCCGTCCCTGAGGCTGTGGGGCCCGGTGGTCAAATGGACGGGCTGGGGAAATGTGGAATAAAGTCTTATTTGTCTCGTGACGCCACCTGTGGGAGTCCGGTGATGGCACCGGTGCTGCTTGGGCCTCAGGGGGATGTGCGGCAGCTAGATGGGATGCTCCCCACAGGATGAGCAATAATCCCCGGGGCCAGGGGCTGCACTGTGTGGAATACGGCAGTTCAGCTAGTTAGTATTAGTCCGGAAAGAATATACAGACACATAAAGTCTTTTCGGTACCTTTACTGGTGTTAACAGGTACACTCGACCAGGGGATGAAGTAGACACTTCTGGATGTTCCACAGCAAGCAGTGGTATAGGCTTCCTAGTGTACGTAGCTTCTGGTCGGACTTGGCAGGCATGAAATCCAACCAAACCGGAGTTGTACTTTCTGGTGTGACTTGTTACACCCGGGTTTGCTGCACTGAGGGCACTTTAAAGGAATGCTATCAAATTCTCGACTCCGGGCTCTCATTTGGTGGTGCTTCGGGTGTCCAGGGAGCTAAACTCCCTTGTTGTGGTGCTGGTTTCTCTACAGTCTGCACTGTGGCTTCTGTAGCTCGGACCCAGTGACCGGAGTTCTGTTAGGGTGAGTCTGGATGACTCCTCTGCCCCTATTCAGTACTTGTCTCCTGTTCCTATGGCCCCTGTTCCAAGGGTCTACCACTTTCCAGATGTAGCTGGCATGGGCCTAGCGTGGCTCCAGTACCAGGTCAGCTCTCCTAGCTGTTTACAGTTCTTTAGTGACTGCACACTCTGGTGTTTCTCTCTCCAGGACCCATATTTATAGGGGAAACTAGCTTAAGGTAGCCAGTGGAGCTCCCCCTCCAGGTCTGGGGTGAAAGTTGTTGTTAGTAAGTGGGGTCTGCTTGCTGTGTACTTTCCATTCATGTCCTAAGAGTTCCTGTGGTGCCCCAACCAGGGTGCCACAGATGGAACATGTACTGTGAGCCCTCACAGGCAGGGTTCTCTCTCCTCACCTACTATACCCTCACCCATCCCTTGTAGACTGTGAGCCCTCCCAGGCAGGGTCCTCTCTCCTCACCTACTATATCTGTGGCGCCCCTATTGCTAGGCGCCACAGGGAGGTATTACACTTTGAAAACATATGTAGTATCTCTGTAGTTGTGGGTTTGGGGTTTAATCTATGGAGTCTGAATTCACACACAACACTAGGCCACCTTAGAGCAAGGGACTGATTATTGAGTAGGTCCAAAAGGGGGTGGAGCCTAGGTTAGTGCAGGAAGACTTGAGTGACAGTTAGTTAGTTAGTGCTGGAAAGGCAGTCAGTCAGGACGCGCCTGACAGCTCGGTGACAGGAGGGATCACCCATCTCCAGGAGGGTGTCCCAGGACAGTAGGGGATGGACCAGCATCAGTTGGAGCCGGCTGGTAACGTCTGGGGAACACCGGCAACACGGAAGCCGAGGCGGCCAGCAGTTTACCCCTGGCCGCAAACTGACGAGCTGCGGGCCCTTAATCATCGGGTAGCCATAGGCGCCACAAGAAGGTACCTCGCCCCTCAGAACCAAAATCGGTCCAAGATTACAGCAGTATCGGTCCGGTTTCCGGTGGCGGGAGGATTTGCTTGGTGTCGCTCCCGTCCGTATCAGTAAAGGAAAACCTGTGCTTCACTGTATGAGACCAGGGGACTGGCAGGACTATCGAGAGGAACATCTGGAGACTCCATTGAGGTACCCTAAAATGACAGCTACTACCCGTTAAACCAGACTGTACTGTGTTTCTCAATAACATCTGCCGGTACAAGTAAAGTGGAGTTGAAGTTGAATCGTTCTCTGTCTTCCTTCCCGCCGGCGCCCAGAGGGCCTCAGCATCATCATCTAACCAGAGGGGTAAGAACAACTACTCCCCTCATCCTCTTCCATCACTGCTGTCCTGAGGTAAAAGCTCCACCTGTGGGGAGCTGGACCACACTGAGTTGCACCCATCATCACCTCAGCGGCCGACCTGTAGCGCCGGTATACAAATTACCGGGATCCACAGGTGGCGTCACGTACTTCTTTATCCCTGTAAATATTTACCCCCCATCTAACAAATGACAGCCAGGGCACAGAAACGGGAACCCGACCACCCGTGATTCCCCAGTTAAATCCATCAAACCAAGGCCCGGTATCCGTATACCCCTTGCCCTGGGCTCATCATATCCTCCTGTAGACTGTGAGCCCTCATGGGCAGGGTCCTCTCTCCTCACCTACTGTATCCTCACTAATCCCTTTTAGACTGTGAGCTTTCGTGAGAAGGGTCTTCTCTCTTCACCTAATGTATCCTCACCAATGCCTCATAGACTGTGAGCCCTTATGGGAAGGGTCCTCTCTCCTCACCTACTGTATCCTCACTAACTCCTTGTAAACTGTGAGCCTTAAGGGCATGGGCCTTTCTCCTCACCTGTTATATCCTCACTCATCCCTTGTAGACTGTGAGACCCTTGTGGACAGGGTCTTGTCTTCTCACCTACTGTATTTTCACCCATCCCTTGTAGACTGTGAGCCCTCGCAGGCAGGGTCCTTTCTCCTCACCTACTGTATCCTCACCCATTCCTTGTAGGTTTTGAGCCCTCATGGGCAGAGTCCTCTCTCCTTCTGTACTTGACACGCCCACTCCAGGGTCGGGGAAGACTCGGGAAATGGGCGGTTATTCGTTGTTCTGCTTCACCTCTCTTCGGTTCTTTTCACGGGGACAGAAAGGGCCGAGACCCAATCCCGTGACACTGGCGGTGAATATATAACCTTAGGTTTGCGCCTGTTGCATTATTATCCCCTCTAGACCTACAGCCCTAAGTGTAGAGATATTATACTTGTGTGTAATAATATAGGCAAGTGCACTCACCTATGGTATATCTTTGTAAAAAAGCACATCGATCACTGAGGATCTGGTAAGGGTCCTTTGGTGTGCTGCTCCACTCCAGGGAAACAGATCTCTCAGCCAAGAGTCTGTGAGTAAGCTTCAGAGGTAATTATTCGGGTAGGTGAGCGCTCCCGCAATAGGAACCATAGAATAGGCTTCAGTTTCTTTTCCTTCTCAGGTTTATTTATAAAAATCAAATCAATAGTTCACAAAATATTCATAAAACAATGTTGGTAAGGTACGTAGTTTGTGAACTATTGATTTGATTTTTATGAATAAACCTGAGAAGGAAAAGAAACTGAGGCCTATTCTATGGTTCCTATTGCGGGAGCGCTCACCTGCCCGGATAATTACCTGAGACACTGGCGGTGTGATTTTAATAAACATGGAGATGTTAGGGAAGGTCTGAGATGATAAAAGGGGTATTCATGATGCCACCTATGGTGTGCGGCCAGGGCAGCCACCGCTGCTTCAGAATATCTGGCGACGGTGACTGGTAGCTGGGATGGTGTCGCTCCCCTCAGGCAGGGCGTTGTCCCTAGGGCAGTGGAGTGGTTTACCCTGGCTCGTACCTTGGCAGTTGGTCATTTGGTCGACAGTACTCTCGGTGTTACGGGCGGCATCTGCGGCCGCCGCAAATAAAAGTCTCTCACACCACAGCTGCAGTTCTGTTACTTTTACTTAGTTGTTAAACATGGCCACCGGTTACGATTCCTGCCAGCCCCCGATTCGCTCTTTCTCCAGAGCCAGGTTAGTGCAGTCAAGCCATGGTTGGTGCCCTTTCTGTCCTCTCTAGGTGTCTCAGTCTCTAGTGGTCTGTATCTCTTAGCGCTATAATGAGTAGTTCTCATCTGAGGCGAGCGGATCATCGCTCTGCCCCCCAGGCTGTCAACGCTCTCCGCAGCACAGAGCTCTAGTACCGGTGGCCATGAGTGCTTATTTGTGTCCCGGTCGCCATTAGGTTCCTCTCCCAGGCACTGCTCTCTAGTTTGGCCACCTTCCCCAAGATGTGTCGGGTGTTCGGTCACAGCTCCCGTTAACAGTCTGGGGCCTCCGGGTTTATGGCCTGGGCATGAAGGATCCGCACCGTCTGCAGGGCCGGGTCCCTGTTTCCACCAACCCCTCTGTCTCGTCAGATTCGGGCGTACGAGGCTCGCTGTCTCTTCCACATCCCTAGGGCTCGTCTGTTCCTCTGCCGGTCAGTCTTTCCCTCCCGTGGGTGAGCGTGGTAGCATCACTCCAACCAATGGTAGTCGGCACCACACCGCCTCTACACTCCCGACTACCACTCCTCATCAGTTGATGTTACTCCTCCATTCTCCTTCTACTGACTCTCTCCTCTAACTTCTACTTCCCTGTCCCCCTTTTATGACCTGGATCCTCCCTCAGGGTCCACCCACCATCCCAGGGGCTTGTTACTGTGTGTGTTTTTGTTTTGGGCTCAACTGCACTGTCCCAGCACCTGGAGAACAGGGGCACTACACTCCCTAACCGTGGGAATGCAGTACCTCTGATGGCGGCTCACCCGGTGGGGTGCCATATACCTATCTGTACCTTGTATTGTTCTTGAATATTGTACAGGGTGGGCCATTTATATGGATGCACCTAAATAAAATGGGAATGGTTGGTGATATCAACTTCCTGTTTGTGGTACATTAGTGTATGGGAGGGGGGAAAACTTTTCCAGATGGGTGGTAATCATGGTGGCCATTTTGAAGTCGACCATTTTGGATCCAACTTTATTTTGTGACACATCAAACTTATTGAGAATTTCATGACTTTATTTCGTAACTCTATTCTTTCGTGAGTTATTTACAAGTTTATGACCACTTATAAAATGTGTTCAAAGTGCTGCCCATTGTATTGGATTGTCAATGTGTGGAGCCCACTGGGATGGGGTATTCTGTACTGGACCGGGGTATCACAGGGGTTATCACGGCAGTCTTGGTCTGGACCATGTCCCGAGCCCACAAGTATAGGGGGTTATTTACAGGGAATGTCGTGACGCCTCCCACGGGTTGTGGTCAATGGGGACTACCGCTGCTGCTTGCTTCTGCCAGGAGGACGGATGGTGCTGCAGCCAGATGGATGAGCACGCTGTGGGTCGGGCTGCTCCAGACAGGGTAAATAACAGTATAAAATGCAAGGAAGCAAACACTGGAGACTCTGGCAGGTTTCACCGGGTTTTACTTTGACTTCTTCACAACTTTTCAGTACAGTTCACAGTTCAGTTGGTTCACACAGTTGTTACAGCTTCTCACCAGTTAACTCAATACTTTCACCATTCAGTTAGCTCCACTGCAGCCAGGTTTCTGTCTTAAGACCCCTCTCTTGCTTAATACCATTCAGGCCCTTCCTCACTTCTCCTTTCCTTATGTGCTCTATGGTAGGTCGCTTGGACTCTTGTCTGGCTTCTCCCTATGTGTGGGTATGTAAGATCTTGAGTCCTATATGCCACTGTACCTCCTGCACTTGTGTTAGGAAATCAGACATGGAATCTGCATCTCCCCGTCGGTGTGTCTGTGATCCTGCTTGTATCTGCGGTCACCTCAGAGCTGACTCTCTGGTCCCGGCCTAGACTTCCAATGTCCCTATATTTCAGGGGATCACAAGGCTCCTTCCTACCCGTGTGACTACGGTGTACATAGGGGATCCTTTCCTTCCGTCGTCCTCTGGCACCGCTGCTGTTTTCCTCGCTGGCCCAGCTGTACTGGCCTACTCCTGGTCTTAACTGCTTGGCACCCTCTGGCCTACTACTGCTACTTCCTGGTTTTTCCCTTATGTACCCAGTCCGTCACCTTGCCTACGTCCCACCCACTGTGACTGGCCCTACCACCCCTTGCCTGCCTAGAGTCTCGGGCTCCGGGTTGGGTCTTGTGTCTGTGGGTGTGTTTGTGGAGGTGTTTGTGTAAAACTGTCTCCACCTTCCTGGCTGCAGTTCTTACCTGTGGCCCCATTGGTCGCAGGGGCGCCACAAATGCAACCCTCTTCTCCCACTCTTGACACACTGATAGCAACAGCGCAGAAGAAATTCTAGCAAAGGCTTCCAGTATCCGTTGTTTCAGATGCTGCACATCTCGTATCTTCACAGCATAGACAATTGCCTTCAGATGAGTGGTGAGGCAAACCTTTTTGTGAATGGTCAAGTTAACAAACAAAACCAGCACTATTGGTTTGACGCTAACCTACAGTGGATAGATCCCTCCAAGACTGTTGGAAGACAAAATTGATGGTACGGTGTGGTATATGGGGTACAAAGATAGTGGGGCCATTCTCCATCAATGGAAATTTCAATGCTACTGGACATCTGAAATTGCTATATGATTCAGATATAATGAGCGCTGAAGCCCCCTATTAGCATCTATAGACCGTCACCTGTGCAAGATTTGGTTACAACATGAATTTGCAAATTTGCAGAATATTTTATAGGAGCACCTTGGCCCCTTCATTTTGCTGATTATTTGGGTTTTCATTCCGGAGACAATGTTGGGGTTGAGCGTATCCCATGTTGGTTTTGTTATATTGATGTGACTCGCCCCTGGAGGGGATCGTGGGGTATTCAGATCCGGGCCCCCTCGTCGTCATCTGGGACTGTGGGATGTCATGGTGGCATGACCCGGTCTGTGATCCCCTCATTGGGGGGGATCAGTAAAAAGGGGGAATTAGAAGAATGGAGAAAAATAAAAGTTTAATCAAAGAGTGTTGTGACGCCACCCGTGGAATGTGGCTGGTATAGCCGCTGCTGCAGTTGGGACCTCTGGGGATGATGGGAATAGCAGCGAGGATGGTTGAGCCTTCCATGGGAAGAGCGGGTCCCCAGGGCAACCAAATTGTCTGTTGTAATGCAGGGCTCATCGGGGTGTAGGGTTTACGATACAGTCAGGCCATCTCCTGCTGCCGGTTCGCAAAATCAGTGTATCTTCCTTCAGGTGCAGTAATCACAGTCTCACATAGCATAGAGCTTTAACTGGGTTTACTCTCTTTCTCGGCAGATGGTTAGTTTACAGCAAGTACAGTGGCCGCTCCGGTGTGGTCTAAGCAGCCGGCTCATCAAAAATCACCCCCTATCGTTTTCCTTTCATGGGCCTTTTCAGTTTATCTACATGCTAGCTACGGTCCAGTGACCATGGGCTTTCAGTGGGCGACCTGCCAGGTCCCTAGTCCTAATTTGGTGGCCTTCCTTTTGCTGCGCCAGAAGTTGGGTCACAGGACATAAAGACCCCGGCAAATTCAAACACCACTGCTGTGACAGCAGCGGTGAAAGCAGATTGGTTGCTGTGTCGACAACCTGGCAAATTCAAACACAGCGGTGAAAGCCGATAGGTTGCTGTGTTGGCAACCCGGCAAATTCAAACACCACTGCTGTCAAAGCAGCGGTAAAGCCGATTGCTTGACAGCAGCAGCGGTAAAGCCAATCTAGCTATTATAACTACCGATTGCTGTATACATCAATATATATCTATCTGACATTACTGTCTAGTCTAACTTTCAGCAGCATGGCAAACACCATGCATGCTACTAAATTGCGCAGTGTGCTGTATGGGTGTGAGATTTTCTTGCACCCATATACTTTCATTGGCCACTCGCACGTCAAAATCGCATTCAATCGCAGCATTCTGCAATTGAACTCACATTTGACTCGCAATGTAAGTTCATTGTGCTGAAAATGCACAAATATGATGACAAACATTTAGTAATACTGGTCCGAGTGCAATGCAAGTTTTTCTCGCATTGCACTCGCACAATTCTCACGCCACTGTGCCTCCACCTTTAATCACATTGAATTTTAATGCATGTCACGTTATTTATCACAGTGTATCTGTGTCTTCAATATCACTGTACATTTCGACTTATTTCACAATTATATACGTACTTCTTATGTGTTATATTTATTTTTTAATATTCTATACACCTTATTTTGTCATTAATTTGTGAAAGTATAATTTCCATGTAATCCAATAACTATGGGTATATGGGTTGTTTTAGTGTGAGTGAATGCATGGATGAAAGAGTTAACACTGAGCCAGGATATATTCAAAGTTACCCAGCAACATAACATGTCTGCTATTATACATTAAAGTCAAGTCCAAACAACTGCACATTTTCCTATATGTTATCATTAGTGTTGGTCTGCATTAAAATGGCCACTGGAGACATTTTTTTGTGTACAGCCACATCCCACTAAGCCGTAGAGACTGGGGGAAGTAGAATGCGCATGCGCAAATGACATCATTGGGATCCCCGTCATGCGCAGATCCCTTCCTGTTTCTGGCAGAACTGACGCGACACGGGTGCAGTAGTGGCATATAGATAATACTGGAGTTTTTATGTAAATAGTGGAAAAATTGCGCTCTTTAGCAACACCCCTTGAAAAAGCGTTGTGAAACATACGTATAGAGGGCGCCATATACCAGGACACTGTCAGGAGAGCGGAGGAGGTCCAACACAGGAACATCATATGGGTGAGTGGTGTATGGATGAATGAGCAGTTTCCCACTAGATTCTACCCATATGTATGTGGAATTCATCTTGTAACTTTGAGACACCTGTGTTATTGTTCCCCACTGCTATGCCTGCAGTGTGACTACATGGAGTGGTCATTACTGGGATCTCCTAAATGTATTTCATTGTGTTAATGGTGTATTGCCTGTGCTTTTATATTTAATAAAGGTGTATTTTTGTTTTAAGAAACATTAACCCCCTTAGTGGTTTCCACTTATTAAATTGATCTGGAGTGTTTATAATATAGAGTCTGTACATACACACCATGATGGTAGACTACAAGTGACCATAAAAAAAAAAAGTATTAAATAGTGGTTTGATATGTCTTTGAACTATTTTGTGCTATATGTTCATTCTCAGGCAGATCCGTCTTCACACTGAACATGGGGCATGTAACCATATAAGGGTAAAGGGGCGGGGCCTACATTGTGTGCAAGCTCCAGACTGCAGCTGATGAGGTGACAATGTATCAGATTGCTTCAGGCTACAACACAGTGCAGAGCAATGTCAGAATGTCAGGATCAGTGAAAACTCCTCTATCCTTGGCACAAGCTTCTCTGATCTGTCATCTGGCTGCTGACTCCCCACACAGCTCACAATCTCTGTTCTTGTCCTTTTTCTACGATCACATTGCACTGCTCCCTATGAGCTGCTGGTCATGTCCACACAGCCCTAAAATTTAATTTTTGAAAAAGCACAGAAAAAGTTGAGAAAATAAGTCATATGGCACAAAAAAACATTATGTTAACTGCTATGTGACCCATCATTAACAACCAGTGCAGTATTGCTTTCTTTTTTTTCAAATGAAATGGCATTTATACTTTAAGTAAAAAAAATCCATTGTCCCTAGAGTTGGACAACTCCTTTAACCCCTTCAGGACCCAGCCTATTTTGACCCTAAAGACCTTGGCATTTTTTGCAATTCTGACCAGTGTCCCTTTATGAGGTTATATCTCTGGAACGCTTCAACCGATCCTAGCGATTCTGAGATTGTTTTTTCGTGACACATTGGGCTTCATGCTAGTATTAAATTTAAGTCGATAATTTTTGTGTTTATTTGTGAAAAAATCTAAAATATGGCAAAAATTTTGAAAATTTCACAATTTTCACATTTTTTATTTTTTTTTCTGATAAACCAGAGAGATATGTGACAGAAAAAAGTTATTAAATAATATTTCCCACATGTCTACTTCACATCAGCACAATTTTGGAAAAAAAAAAATTTTTTGGTAGGACGTTATAAGGGTTCAAAGTTCATGAGTAATTTTTCATTTTTCAACCAAAATTTACAAAACCATTTTTTTTAGTGACCACATCACATTTGAAGTCCGTTTCAGGGGTGTACATGAGAGAAAACACCCAAAAGTGACACCATTCCAAAAACTGTACCCCTCAAGCTACTCAAAACTATATTCAAGAAGATGATTAACCCTTCAGGTGCTTCACAGGACCTAAGGCAAAGTGGAAACAAAAAATGGATATTTTAATTTTTTTCTCAAAAATGTTCTTTTAGCCTCAATTCTTTCATTTTCACATGGGCAACGGGATAAAATGGATCTTAAAATGTGTTGTGCAAATTCTCCCGAGTACATCGATACCTCATATATGGTCATAAACCACTGTTTGGGCGCACGGCAGGGCTCAGAAGGGAAGGAGCGCAATTTGAATTTTTGAGCTAATTTTACATCCAAAAAGTGAAATGGCGCTCCTTCCCTTCTGAGCCCTGCTGTGTGCCCAAACAGTGGTTTATGACCACATATGAGGTATCGGTGTACTCAGGAGAAATTGCCCAACCAATTTTAGGATGAATTTTATGCTGTTGCCATGTAAAAACGAAAAAATTTAGGCTAAAAAAAATTTTTGTGAAAAAAAAAGTACTATTTCATTTTGACAGATCAATTTGTAAAGCACCTGGGGGTTCAATATGCTCACTACCCATCTAGATATGTTCCCTGGGGGGTCTAGTTTCCAAAATGGGGTCACTTGTGGGGGAGCTCCAATGTTTAGGCACACAGGGGCTCTCCAAAAGCGACATGGTGTCCGCTAACAATTTGAATAAAAATCAGCTCAAATTGTTAGCTGTCACCATGTTGCGTTTGGTGAGCCCCTGTGTGCCCAAACATTGGGGCTCCGCAACAAGTGACCCCATTTTGGAAACTAGACCCCCCAGGGAACGTATCTAGATGCATAGTGAGCACTTTGAACCCCCAGGTGCTTCACAAATTCATCCATAAAAATGAAAAAGCACTTTTTTTTCCACAAACATTTCTTTTTTCATTATTACGGACCAATTTGTGAAGCACCTTGGGGTTCAAAGTGCTCACTATGCAGCTAGATATGTTCCCTGGGGGGTCTAGTTTCCAAAATGGGGTCACTTGTGGGGGAGCTCCAATGTGGAGACGCACAGGGGCTCTCCAAACACGACATGGTGTCCGCTAACAATTTGAATGCAAAATGAGCTCAAATTGTTAGCGGACACCATGTTGCGTTTGGTGAGCCCCTGTGTGCCTAAACATTGAAGCTCCCACACAAGTGACCACATTTTGGAAACTAGACCCCCAGGGAACGTATCTAGATGCATAGTGAGTACTTTGAACCCCCAGGTGCTTCACAAATTCATCCATAAAAATGAAAAAGCACTTTTTTTTTCCACAAAAATTTCTTTTTTCATTATTACGGACCAATTTGTGAAGCACCTGGGGGTTCAAAGTGCTCACTATGCAGCTAGATATGTTCCCTGGGGGGTCTAGTTTCCAAAATGGGGTCACTTGTGGGGGAGCTTCAATGTGGAGACGCATAGGGGCTCTCCAAACACGACATGGTGTCCGCTAACAATTTGAATGCAAAATGAGCTCAAATTGTTAGCGGACACCATGCCACATTTGGTGAGCCCCTGTGTGCCTAAACATTGGGGCTCCCCCACAAGTGACCCCATTTTGGAAACTAGACCCCCCAGGGAACGTATCTAGATGCATAGTGAGCACTTTGAACCCCCAGGTGCTTCACAAATTGATCTGTAAAAATGAAAAGTACTTGTTTTCCGCAAAAAACATTTTTTCCATTAATTTGTAAAGCACCTGGGGGGTCAATATGCTCACTATCCATCTAGATAAGTTCCCTGGGGGGTCTAGTTTCCAAAATGGGGTCACTTGTGGGGCAGCTCTAATGTTTAGGCACACAGGGGCTCTCCATATGCGACATGGTGTCCGCTAACAATTGGAATTGTTAGCGGACACCATGTCACGTTTGGTGAGCCCCTGTGTGCCTAAACATTGGGGCTCCCCCAGAAGTGACCCCATTTTGGAAACTAGACCCCCCAAGGAATGTATCTAGATGCATAGTGTGCACTTTGAACCTCCAGGTGCTTCACAAATTGATCTGTAAAAATGAAAAAATTATTTTTTTGTGGAAAAAAAAGTACTTTTTTATTTTTATGGATCAATTTGTGAAGCACCTGGGGGGTCAATATGCTCACTATCCATCTAGATAAGTTCCCTGGGGGGGTCTAGTTTCCAAAATGGGGTCACTTGTGGGGGAGCTCCAATGTGTAGGCACACAGGGGCTCTCCATACGCAACCTGGTGTTTGCCAACAATTGGAATTGTTAGCGGACACCAGGTCGCGTATGGAGAGCCCCTGTGTGCCTAAACATTGGAGCTCCCCCACAAGTGACCCCATTTTGGAAACTAGACCCCCCAGGGAACATATCTAGATGCACAGTGAGCACTTTGAACCACCATGTGCTTCACAAATTGAGACTTATAAATGAATAAAGAAACTTTTTGTGAAAAAACATACTAGTCTAGTAGTTGCAATTCGCAGCATAGGGGACCCATGGGGCTCTGTCATATTTTTGGTCCAGCCAGGTACAACTTGGCAGCTACGGACTGCCACCAGCCCCCAGCTGCTTTGTCATACCTGGCTGGAACCAAAAATACAACGAAGCCTATTTTTTTTTTATTTCTAGAATTATTTCTAGAAAAAAAATGACATAGGGCTCCGCCATATTTTTGGTCCAGCCAGGTACAACTTGGCAGCTACGGACTGCCACCAGCCCCCAGCTGCCTCGTCATACCTGGCTGGAACCAAAAATACAGCGAAGCCTATTTTTTTTTTATTTCTAGAATTATTTCTAGAAAAAAAATGACATAGGGCTCCGCCATATTTTTGGTCCAGCCAGGTACAACTTGGCAGCTACGGACTGCCACCAGCCCCCAGCTGCCTCGTCATACCTGGCTGGAACCAAAAATACAGCGAAGCCTATTTTTTTTTTATTTCTAGAAATATTTCTAGAAAAAAAATGACATAGGGCTCCGCCATATTTTTGGTCCAGCCAGGTACAACTTGGCAGCTACGGACTGCCACCAGCCCCCAGCTGCCTCGTCATACTTGGCTGGAACCAAAAATACAGCGAAGCCTATTTTTTTTTTATTTCTAGAAATATTTCTAGAAAAAAAATGACATAGGGCTCCGCCATATTTTTGGTCCAGCCAGGTACAACTTGGCAGCTACGGACTGCCACCCACCCCCAGCTGCCTCGTCATACCTGGCTGGAACCAAAAATACAGCGAAGCCCATTTTTTAAAAAATTTCTAGAACTAATTCTAGATAAAAAAAATTGCGTGGGGCTCCGCCATATTTTTGGTCCAGCCAGGTACAACTAGGCAGCTGGGGGCTGGAATCCTCAGCATAGAGAGGCCCAAGCATTCTGGGCCCCCCATGCTGCGAATTGCAGCCCGCAGCCGCCCCAGAAAATGGCGCATTCATTGAAGCACCATTTTCTGGCGCTGTACCCACGCTCTTCCAGTTGCCCTGGTGCCGGTGGCTAACTGGGTAATAAAGGGGTTAATGCCAGCTTTTTATTGGCAGCTGGCACTAAGCCCGAGATTCATAATATAGGGCCAATGTTAGACCCGCCATTAGGAATCTCTAGTACGGTAAATAGTCAATAAATACACACAGAGAAAAATCTTTTTATTTGAAAAAAAACCACAGACACAATTCGGACTCCATCTTTATTATAAAAAGATCCGACGTAGTCCACAACGAAGGTCCCACGACGCTCGATCGCTCCGACGTAGTCCATAACGAAGGTCCCACGACGTTTGTCTCCGACGTAGTCACAAACAAAGGTCCCACGACGCTCGATCACCTTTGCTTTCAGATCGCTACTCTGGAGCCCGATCCGCCAGCATGATGATCGAGCTGCAGAAAGTGATCTGACACCCCGGGCGCAGTGACCCATTATGTGCATCACTGCGCCTGGGCTGCCAGATCACTTTCCGCAGCTCGATCCCCATGCATGGGGATCGAGCTGCGGAAAGCGATCTGGCAGCACAGGCGCATTGACCCACTATGTGCATCACTGCGTCCGGGCTGTCAGATTGCTTTCTGCAGCTCGATGCCCATGCAGGGAGATCGGGCTGCAGAGCAGCGATCTAAGAGCCTGGGCGCAGTGACCCACTATGTGCATCACTGCGCCTGGGCTGCCAGATCGCTTTCCGCAGCTCGATCCCCATGCATGGGGATCAAGCTGAGGAAAGCGATCTGGCAGCACAGGCGCATTGACCCACTATGTGCATCACTGCGTCCGGGCTGTCAGATTGCTTTCTGCAGCTCGATGGCCATGCAGGGAGATCGGGCTGCAGAGCAGCGATCTAAGAGCCTGGACGCAGTGACCCACTATGTGCATCACTGCGCCCGGGCTGTTAGATAGCTTTCTGCAGCTCGATCCCCATGCATGGGGATCGAGCTGCGGAAAGCGATCTGGCAGCCCAGGCGCAGTGATGCACATAGTGGGTCACTGCGCCCGGGGTGTCAGATCACTTTCTGCAGCTAGATCCTGAGAATCCAGCTGTAGAAAGTGATCTGACAGATCCAGTACAGTGATCCACAGTGATCACATAATGGTCACTGTGGATCACTGTGCTGGATCTGTCAGATCACTTCCTACAGCTGGATCCTCAGGATCCAGCTGTAGAAAGTGATCTGACAGATCCAGTACAGTGATCCACAGTGATCACATAATGGTCACTGTGGATCACTGTGCTGGATCTGTCAGATCACTTCCTACAGCTGCATCCTCAGGATCCAGCTGTAGAAAGTGATCTGACAGATCCAGTACAGTGATCCACAGTGATCACATAATGGTCACTGTGGATCACTGTGCTGGATCTGTCAGATCACTTCCTACAGCTGCATCCTCAGGATCCAGCTGTAGAAAGTGATCTGACAGATCCAGTACAGTAATCCACAGTGATCACATAATGGTCACTGTGGATCACTGTGCTGGATCTGTCAGATCACTTCCTACAGCTGCATCCTCAGGATCCAGCTGTAGAAAGTGATCTGACAGATCCAGTACAGTGATCCACAGTGATCACATAATGGTCACTGTGGATCACTGTGCTGGATCTGTCAGATCACTTCCTACAGCTGGATCCTCAGGATCTAGCTGTAGAAGTCATCTGACAGCTCCAGCACAGAGCTGTCAGATGCGGAAGTGGCCGGAGAGAAGAGGAGGAGGAGCGGGACCCAGCCGTGCAGCAGGATGGAGCGCGATCGCCGGAGGGGTGAGTGGGAGAGGCGATCGCCGCTCCGGTGATCGGGGGGGCAGGCAGGGGGAAGAGGGGGGGTGACAGGAGATGGGGGGGCACTCACAGGAAGCGGGGGCAGGCAGGAGGAGGCGGGCGGCAGAAAGAGGAAGCCCGCGGCAGGGACAGGAAGCGGGCGCAGGGACAGGAAGCGGGGGGGGGGGGTAAGAAAGATGAAGAGGGGGCAGGATAGAGAGGTGGGGGACAGGGGGGCAGTTAGAGTATGACAGGGGAGAAGATCGGAGGGTAGGGAGAGCAGGGGCAGGCAGGGAAGCATGACAGGCGCGGTGATTTTCACTTTCACTTTTGAGTGCCAATCACCGCACCTGTAGCCGGGGGGTGGGGGTGGGGGAAAATCGACCTCCCATGGGGTGTTGTACAACACCCCATGTACCTGCAGGCCGAGTGACAGGTCAGTGAGACCCTCACTCGGCCTGCAGGAGCCCGATCAATCCATGGCCCACCCCCTGGGCCAAGGGTCGGGAACGAACTTGTTTCCATGGCCCAAACGGTGGGCCAAGGGTCGTGAAGGGGTTAAATTTAATTAAATAAATCGAGAAACTCCTCCAATGGCTGGAATATCCTGAGATACCAAGATTTGCAGCTTTATATAAATATCCTCAGACAACAGATGAGGTTTTGTAAACTGTGTTAAGCTTTATTGAAACATAAAACTTTTCATATAAGTTCACAAAATCTGCTGCTTGGTTTTATTTTTCAGACCAAAGGGCTGCATTAATATCTCTTCAATACAGACAATTAATGCAGCATTTTACTGAGACTTTTTTGATCAGGATAAAAAGAAGAGTAGTTGAGAGAAAATATTGTTTGAACTATAAGCCATATGGAATTTTCTTTGAAGTTTTCTTAAAATTGCAGCTCTGCCGAGAGGAGAAGGTGGATGAACAAGCTTAGAAGCACATTCAGACTAAGAAATTCAGCTGCTTTATCAAGTTTGATATTTAAAGGGGTAGCCTAGTTTAAAAGACCCCATCCCCAATAGAATCTGTTTGGGAAGTTTAAAATGTCTTGTGATAAGGAATAGAGATGAGCCACCACCCATGTGTTTTAATTCGCTTCGATTTGTCGAATTGGGGGTGTGTTTGTGGAATGTTCGGCGAACACCATTGAAAACAATGGCAGGAAGCACAAACACATGCAAACATATAGAAAACATATAGAAAACACCTTCTAAGGTGTCCAAAAGGGGACAAACTACTCAGAAGACACAACAAACACATGGAAAAGTGACAATTACATATAAAAATGGGAAAAGAAAAGAGCTGGACGAGTAAAAGGAGGAGGAGACACAGATATAGGCATGTCATGCCGTTCTAAAATCATGTCAAACACATTTAAGGGACTCCAACAAGAGTCTCCATTTTTTCCAAAAATTTGGGCACAGACACGACTTAAGTGGCTTCAATTGCCCCACAGTTGCAAACTTTAAATGGTTACTGTCATGAAGCACAATCAAAAATGCACAAGCTTTTAGTCTCCCCAGGATGACACAGGCGTAGAAAAGTCCTTGCGGTTCCATGACTTGTTCATCTTGATGAACGTTAGTCTGTCCACATTCTGGTTGGACAGACGCATGCGCTTATCTCTCAGCACACCACCAGCAGTGCTGAAAACCTGTTCAGAGAGAACGCTGGCTGCCGGGCACGACAGGATCTCCAAGGCGTGAGTGGCGAGCTCAGGCCATTTTTCCAGCTTTGAAGCCCAAAATGAGCAAGGCTCCACTTCTCCAGTTATGGCCTCGATGTTCACTTCGAGATACTCCTGTGAAATTCACTCTGTGTACCACTAGTGTTTTGTGGAAAAGCCAATTGAAGATTGCGTAACAGCTTCTGCTGATACTCCTGCATGCGTGCGTCCATTTCTATGGCAGGAATTATTTGGCCAAATTTTGTCCTGTACCGGGGATCTAAGAGGGTGGCAACCCAGTAGTCGGCATTACTTCTAATTCGGACAATCTGAGGGTCATGTTGCAGGTAGTGCAGCAAGAAGGCGCTCATGTGTCTTGCGCATCCAGGAGGACCGAGTCCTTGTTGTGTAGGTGGTGGCGAGGTGAGAATCATGCTTTGTTCCTCTGCCCTTTCCCTCCAACCTCGCACAACAGAAATGTCATCAAGGTCTCCCTCATCTGCTGAGTCTTCCATGCCCATCACCACTTCGTCCTCCATTTCTTCCTGGGCTCCGGCACCTTCCTTAACAGTTTGGCTGCTACCATGCGCCCTCGTTAATCCCCCTCCCCCACCCTCCCATGCCTGCCTTCTTGGTTCTGCCGACCGTGAAGACCCTGGTGATCTTGTTATTCCTTCCGCTTAGGACTCCTCCTGTACTTCCTCCACCTCCTCTTGTCCCACCACCTGACTCCGAATACTGTTTAGAGTGTGCTCCAGCATGTAGATGACCGGAATAGTCATGCTGATAATGGCATCGTCAGCGCTAAACATCTTTGTCGCCATTTCAAAGCTGTGCAGAAGGGTGCATAGGTCCTTGATCTGAGACCACTCCAGCAGTGTGATCTGCCCCACCTCTGGATCTCGTTGGCCCGGGCTATACATCATAACTAATTGCACCAGGGCTCGGCGGTGCTGCCACAGTCGCTGAAACATATGCAGAGTGGAATTCCAGCTTGTCGGCACATTGCATTTCAGCCGGTGAACCGGCAGGCCGAAAGACTTCTGGAGCGATGCAAGTCGTTGAGTTGCGGGATGCGAACGCTGGAAGTGAACACACAGCGACCGTGCCCTCTGCAGAAGCCCATCTAGGCCGGGATAGTGTGTTCAAGGCATGTGTGTCACATTGCCCCGGCGAAGGGCCGCACCCAGGTTTGCATCATTGTCGCACACGGCCTTCCCTGGCTGCAGGAGTGGAGACAACCATTGCTGAAACTTGGTCTCCAGAACTGACCACAGCTCCTCAGCTGTGTGACTCACATTTCCCAGAAATTTCAAGTTAAACACCGCCTGATGGTGTTGAGCCCTTCTGCCAGGTAAGGAGGTGTGCTGGATTCCTTGTGCACAGTTACAACGCGGGTGACATTATCAGACAGGCTTTGGGCACAGGTGGAGGTCCGAGACGAGGTTGAGGAGGTAGAAGCAGTGGAGGAACTGCTATGTACCGAGGATTGATGCACAACTCGTAGGGACGCCAAGGCTTGTACAGCAGACCCTTCTTCAGCTCTCACCATAGTTACCCAGTGCCCAGTCAGCAACATGTAACGTCCCTCTCCATGCTTACTGGTCCAAGTGTCTGTGGTAAAATGCACCATCACGCCCAAAGTTTCTCAAGGAAGTGGTGATGTTGTTTGCGACATGTAGGTGTAGCGCAGGAACACCTTTCTTGGAGAAGTAGTGGCGACTGGGCATCTAGTACTGGGGCACTGCGACAGACATAAGGTCTCTAAAATTCCCTGTGTCCACCAGGCGGAAAGGCAGCATTTCTGTAGCCAACAGCTTGCAGATGGTAAAATTCAACCGCTTAGCTTTGTCATGGCTAGGAGGAAAAGGTCTTTTACTTGTCCACATCTGAGGGACGGAGGGCTGGCTGCTGTGCTGAGATGGGGTTGAGTAGGGTGTCCCCGCCAAACTGCTGGTCTGTGAGGGAGGTGCAGGCGGAGATATAATGTTGCCTTCATCCAAAGCTGGTGCTCTCGATGTCTGAGAGAGCTCAACACCAGCAGCATTTTCCACTTCAAAAACAAGTGACAACCTGGCAATCACACTGCCTGTTGCGGGTAAAGAGGTGGAAGGTCTGCGTCCAAAAGCATGTGTCACAGCTGTCCCCACAGTCACAGAGTATGAAGAGCACGCGGATACACTTGATGGGGCAGACGGTGGTTGGCCAACCCGCTAGCCCACATTGTCGCACTGTGAGCTTCCCACTGCGACTTGTGCTTCATATCCATGTGATGGTTCATGCATGAAGTACTCAAACTATTGAGTTTTTGGCCTCTACTCAGAGATTGGTGACAAATCTTACAGATCCCATGAGTTGGGTGATCCTTGGCGATGTCAAAAAAGGCCCAGGCTAGGCAAGGCTTAGAGCCCATGTGACCTTCAGAGCCACCATCACTTCTGGTCAGAGGCAGAGTTGTGGCTGCGGATGCTGTTCTTGACGTGCGTCCAGTACTCCATCTCTGTCCAGGAAGGCGCAACCTAACCTCGTCGTCACTAGCATCCTCCTTCACCTCCTCTGCTGACCTCTTCAACTGGCTGACTGTGGGTTGACAGTGAGTGGGATCTGCAACCTCATCATCACCCTGTGTGTTCTCACACTCGTCATCCTCAGAGCCAACCTCTTCCTGCCCTGACCGAAAAGTTAAGTTGTCGGTCCAATCGGGTATCTGAGTTTCATCAGCATCATCCTCATTGCCTCCACCAAGAGGAGTTACAGTTTGGGAATGAGGGTCTACATTATGCTCAGAACCTTCTTCATCTGGGCCTGGATTCCACTCACAAAGCTTCTGGGCATCAGGGCAGATTACTAACTCGTCTGGACTCACTGCAGCTTTGGTGCAGACCTCTGATTCCCAGCCTATAGTGTGACTGAACAGCTCTGCAGACTCAACCATCTCTGTTACTCCATACTTAGTAGGGCGGCTGGAGACTTGGGAGCTTGGAGGAAGCAAGTGCGATTCAGTTGAAACCTCAGAGGACTGGAGGGTTTGGGATGTTGAAGTTGAGCTGGAGGAGAGGCCACTTGATGGAGCACTTGAGATCCATTCAAGCACCTGCTGTTTTTGTGCCTCATCTACAATAGGTATCGACGGTCGTGTCTGTAAGAAATGGATCATATCAGATTGTTAACGGAAAGAAGTAGACATCTTACTTTGGCTGGAATATCGTCTTTCTTCAGCAGATATTATGGTTGCTTTACCACCTACCCCACGGACACAAACTTTTTTGCCCTTTCCACTACGCCTATTCTCCTTTCCACCAGCAGCAGGCCTTTTGCCACTCATTTTGTATGTGACCAAATTGGCAACTCTGCAGTTGTTAGGAAAAAAAAATTAGGATGGAAATTGAGCAGAGCTGAGTGGCCAAACAGTGCTATTAGGCCCAAACTATTAGCTGGGCTAGGTGCAGTTAAAAATTAGTCTGAACTAGACAGGTGGTGTAGCTTGGTTCACAAGTGGGCTACACCACTATCTAAATGACACTGCTACTAGACTCAAACTATTACCTTGGCAAG
Source organism: Allobates femoralis (assembly GCA_033576535.1). NCBI lineage: Eukaryota > Metazoa > Chordata > Amphibia > Anura > Aromobatidae > Allobates > Allobates femoralis. The sequence goes on along the minus strand of JARQOC010000001.1, from coordinate 50,628,863 downwards.
GTGCAGTTAAAAATTAGTCTGAACTAGACAGGCGGTGTAGCTTGGTTCACAAGTGGGCTACACCACTGTCTACCAGACACTGCTACTAGCCCAAAAAAATTGCCTGGACTAGCTGCAGTAAAAAAATGGCTACTGGATAGACAGGCGGTGTAGCTTACTTTACGGCTAGGCTACACCTCTGACTACCATACACTGCTACTAGCCCAAACAAATTGCCTGGACTAGCTGCAGTAAAAAATTGGCTACTGAAGACAGGTGGTGTAGCTTTCTTCACAGCACTGCTACATTACCTGCCCTAAAGGATTGCCTGAGCTAGATTTGGCCAGATGCTGTGAAAAACACTTGCACAGCACTGGCACACACCTGCCTGGCAAAAACTAATAGGAACTGCTCTAACCTAGCCCTCAAAAGGGCTGATATTATAACTAGTCCCTATGAAGTAGCCCTGAAAAGGGCTGATATTTACAACTAATCCCTACTCCCTACTTGTCTGAAGTAGCCTTCAAAAGGCCTGAGATTCTAACTTGTCCCTACTCCCTAAACCTGTCTACCTAACTTGAGATTCGCTCACTATCTATCTAAATAACGCTTTATAGCACCCACAGCAGCAGTAGCAGTGCCTGACTGACACACAACTGCAGCACTGAGGAAATGGTGGCGATGGGGAAAATGGCTGGGTCTTATAGGGCAAGGACATGTGGCTTACACAGCCAATAACACATGCCCTTGCTTGTGTGCAAAAAATGCACTTTGCTGTGTGTGTGTCATTGGCTGACAGCCTGCACTGCCCCACTGTATATGCAGTTAGGAGAAAAAAAAATGTAGATCGGCATTATTTCTGCAGCATTCATCTACAGTAAATCCCACCCCCCTTCCCCCCACATAGTATACACTGAAACTTGATATTAACATTCATTAACAGTATTACTGTGAAAATCCAGTTACGCTTTTGGTGAACGAACCATTATCAAACATAACCTCGAACTGCCGAATTTGAAGCTAATTGTTTGTGATGCACCACCAGGCTATGGGGTACTCGGGAACAGGGCCAGTGCTGTCTCTCTGGGGTATCACGGTAGTCGTGACCCAGTCCCTTGGCCTGGGATCAGTCCATAAAGGGGTGATTTACAGGGGATTTGTCGTGATGCCACCCGAAGTATGTGGTTAATAGAACCACCGCTGCCGTATTCCTGCTGGGGACAGTGACTTGGGGCAGCGTGGATGGTAAGCCCTCCTCAGGTAGCGCTGAGGCTCCCCAGGGCAGAAGTAGTGGTTGTGGATGGATTGTTTGATGGGGCTTTGTGAGGGATCGTGCTGGGTACAAGTCACTTACTTCCAAGCTGCAGCTCCTCCAGCCAGTGTGCAGGGCTGACAGTCTGTGGCTCCTCAGGTGGGATTTTTCTGCGACGCTGCAAGTAAACAGTCTCAGGCAAGTGTGAGTGACTCACCGTGGCCGCCTGGACTCCGGTTTAGACAGGCGATGCTTCCTTCCTCCTTGTCACGGGTGGACCGCGCCTGCCGGTAGTTGGGCCCGGTGCAGTGCAGATCAAAAGGGTTGAAGACGTCTTGGTGGAACAGATTAAAGGGGTTTTTAATTTATTCGTGACGCCACCTATGAGTAGTTTCGGTAAGGGCTACCGACGCTGCGGAACCTCCGGGGGATGGACAGCAGCAAGATGTTACGCTCCCCACAGGCTGAGCGGTGATCCCCGGAGGCTGGAGCTGCTCAAGATGTTGTGCGGCAGCTGCAGTTACCTTCTAGTGCTGACGGACAGTTCATAAGGAAGCACAGACACATAAAGTCTCTATAACGGTCTTTACTGTAACCAGTAGGCAGTACATGGCATACAGTTTGTTGGTAGTAGACCGGGTGAACTCAGCAGTGATGGTGTCCCTTAGAAATCCGTAGTGTTCCTCCATTAACTAATTGGTTGCCAGTGTCGCCCAGGAATACCAGGTCGGGTACGGGGAGGCTGCTTCAATGCCCTATCCATCTGTGTACGCTGTGGATGCTTTGGGGAGCCTTGGATCCCTCGGTGGGTACACCGCTGGTTAGACGACTGACTGTTGCTAGTGGTGGGGTGCTCCTGTGAAGCTGCTCCTCCACGCTTCTGGTTCGCGTAGCAGAGGTGAACTGCTGCCAGCTTCGGTACCAGTGAACCGGCTGTGAGTTGTGGGCACGGGAGTCTTTTAGGAACCCGTGGTAACGATGCCCAATCCCGGTGGTTAAGGCCTCGGGTGGTGACACCCGACTGGTGACGGCCCAGGGGCCCGCACGGGGTGCGGAGCCCCCGCTCCTCTCCAAGTTCTAGACTGCTCTTGTCAGGTTCTAGATTCCTTCTCTACTAACTTGACTAAGGATCTGTGTTCTCCTGCACTTCCCTAACACTCCACCCACCAGGACCTAGGATTGGCCCTATGTTCTAGGTGATGCATGTTTGGGTTGGATTTCTACATTAACCATATCACTGCTTTGTCAGGGAATATTGCGGCTGCAATACTCCCTTGTGACGCACTCGTTGCGGGGCGCCACATGAGCTTACTGGGTACTTTACTTGATCTTTCCACAGCAGTTTCACAGTTTACAGATCACACCAGTTACACTTAAACACTTCAGCACTGCTCCAGGTTACCGTATATACTCGTGTATAAGCCGACCCGTGTATAAGCCGACCCCCTACATTTGCCCCCAAAACCTGGGAAAATCTATTGACTCGTGTATAAGCCGAGGGTGGACCCCAGCACAGGTATACAGCCCCCAGCAGTGTGGTATACAGCAGCCCCAGAGGTATATACAGCAGCCCCAGTGGTAGTATACAGCAGCAGCCCCAGTGGTATATACAGCAGCAGCCCCAGTGGTATATACAGCCCCAGTGGTAGTATACACACAGCCCCAGTAGTATATACAGCCCCAGTGGTATATACAGCCCCAGTGGTAGTATACACGCAGCCCCAGTAGTATATACAGCCCCAGTGGTATATACAGCCCCAGTGGTAGTATACACGCAGCCCCAGTAGTATATACAGCCCCAGTGGTATATACAGCCCCAGAGGTAGTATACAGCAGCCCCAGTAGTATATACAGCCCCAGTGGTATATACAGCCCCAGTGGTAGCATACACGCAGCCCCAGTAGTATATACAGCCCCAGTGGTAGTATACAGGGCCCCAGCAGGGCCCCCCTCATAGTTTGGCGCCCCCACCTCACATGATGGCCCCCCCCGCATGCAGCACTGCGCATATACATTACCAGGATATCAGCTGTCACCCTCCGGTGGCGGATCGCGGCTCCTGGGCTCCGGGCTCCATCTTCCTCTGTCTTCCTGTATACTGGTATGACTCGCGTATAAGCCGAGGGGGGGACTTTTCAGCCCAATTTTTGGGCTGAAAAACTCGGCTTATACGCGAGTATATACGGTACTCAAACTGCAGCTCAGGTAGCGTTTCTGTGTTGCTCCCTCAAAATCCTTTCAGGCCCTTCTCTCAGTATTATCGTAGTACCTCACCCACAGGTTCAGTCTAGTCGTCGTGGACTCACGGGTGAATATCTTTGCCTAAAGGTACATTTACACGCCGCCACTGCGTGGTAGCAACTGCTTGGCACTGGGGATATTTGTGCCTGTTGCCATGAAATTGCTACGAAATGGCGGTGTGTAAATAGGGAAATTCCTCCCGGTGTCCTGCAGTTGACTCAGATACCTGTTTCTGAGCCGTGCTCAAAAACCGAAGGCAACACAAAGGCACAATTGCCATGGTAGTGGCATCTAAGCGGGGCACAGGCAGGTATGCCTTGTGTTTTCACAGGGGCGTGCCACAGCATCATGGATACCACGCTCCATCAGTGATCATTGGTGGGGGCTACTGTGTTACCATTGGCTGTCCCTTCACAGGGCGCAATATTTAAAGAGCTGTCCATTCACACTACACAATTGCAATGGCGACATGTATTAGCCAGCCTTCCTGCGCAGGCTGGCCAATCATGATGCTATTGCGTTGTCCAATCAGCATCTTAGCGTCACGGAATACACAACTCTGTCACGCCTATGTACTTGCGGCGCGAAAGATGTACGCCCATATTCCTTTGTGGTAGTGGTGTGTGATGCAGCGAAGGTATTCAACAAGAAGTTATCCGCAGGATCTGTCAGAACTTCCGGGGAACAAAGATACCTTCAGTTGACAACGCAATGGCGGCGTGTATATGTGGCATCAGCAATCGGTATCCACCGTCAAAAACGTGCGCATGCACGTGCGGTGGATACCTGTTGCTAGGCACAGTGGCGGCATGCACAGGTACCTTTACAGTCAGGGTCACCAGTCCTAGTATGACGGCTGTGTTCCTAGTCCGTGGTGGAAAGTTAGGCTGCAGCACATAAAGTCTCTGCCCCACACCGGTGTGTCTTGTGATTAGGGTATAGAATCCCCAGTCACCTCCTCAGAGCCGGTTCTCTGGTGTTGGCCTAGCCCTCCAGTGTCCCAGGTTCAGGTATTTGGGCACACCAGGCTCCTTCTGTCTGTCACTGTGCTAAGGGTTCCTCCATGCAGCACGGGTCTATCAAGCTGCCCTTGTAGTCCCACCTTCCTTAGCTGTGGGGTCACTTTCAGTCTTTCCCCTTCCCGTCACTTCCAGGTGTGAAGTAGGCTTTCTCTCCAGGGGTCCGTGCCTCACAGGATTCTGCATCTCCAGTGAGCCCAAAACGGTCTGGGAAGTCTCTCTCTGTTCTGTCCTCACTATGCTGCAGCTTTGCAGCTCCCTTCTCACTGTCTCCTCCTCTGCTCTTTCTGTTCTCTACCCCTGTGTGTTCCTGGGTTTTGTTCAGGTCTCTCCACCCACTTTGTCAGTGTCCTCCTACGTTCCACCCACTGTGCTACACCCGCCACCCCTTGTCCATCCTAGAGTCCTAGACGTAGGGTCGGTGTTTGTGCGGTGTGGGTGTGTTTTGCAACCTTGCTCACCTGGCTGCACTTCCCTCTTGTGGCCTCCTGGTCGCAGGGGCGCCACATTTGCATTCGTCGAATGACTCGAACACCGCCCAAAAAAGCTCGAATTTGAGATTGGCGAACATTTCGAATCGAACACCGCTCATTTCTAATAAGGAATCAAAATATAATATATAGATACAACTAGAAATGAGTCGATCTGTTGAATATCAAATTCGTCGACTTCACCAAATTTTCCCCAAAATTTTGATTCACTGCAAATTAAATTCATCAGAATTTCAATACTGGAAAGCCTGTAATTACTAGGAAAAACAAGTGGGGGAGAGGAGAAAGAGAACCCACTGACCATGAGAGCTTACACTTTACTGAAGAAAAAGAGAGAGAACCCTGCTGACCATGAGAGCTTACACTCTATAGAAGAGAGAAAAGGAGAGTGAGGACCCCACTGACCATAAGAGCTTACATAGTACAAAACCAAGAGATGACCATGAGAGCTTATACTCTACTCTTATACAATACAAAACCAAAAGAGTGTGGGAGAGGTCCCCGCTGACCATAAGAGCTTACACTCTATTGGAGAGATAGAGAGAAAGAGCAAGAAAGAGAGTGCGAGGACCCCACTGACCATAAGATCTGACACAATGCAATATTGAGAGAGAGAATCCTACTGACCATATGTTCTTACATTACATAGTAGAGAGAGAGAGCGAGACACTGTCTGACATACAGACAGAGGGATAGGACCCCACTGACCATAAGAGCTTATACAATACAAGACAAAGAGAGAACCCTGCTGATCATGAGATCTTACACTCTATAGGAGACAGAGATGACAAAGCTGACCATAAAAGCTGACACTCTACAGGAGATAGAGAGAGCAGGACAGAGTGAGGACCCCACTTAATATAACTACATACACAATACAAGGCTGAGAGAGCACCCTGCTGGCCATATGATCTCACATTCTACAGGAGATAAAGAGAGAGCAAGAGAGAAAGCGAGAGCGAGGACCCCACTGAGCATAAGATACAAGACCAAGAGAGAGCACCGTACCGGTACCGGATGCGGTTTTTAGAATTGCAAAAACCCACATTCCAAAACCGGATGCATTAATGCATCCACATTCGGAATGAGGGTTGCAATTTTACTATCAAAAGATAGATAGATCCGGTAATGGATGCGGTTACCGCATTGTGCCTCTAATGGCCCCTTTACACGCAGCTACAGGTAACAGGTTGTCTCCAGGTAACTTGCTGGTTGCAGTGAAATCATGGAGAGATTATTCCATTTGTACACAGCAACAAGATAGAACCATTTCTCCATGATTTCACTGCAACCAGCAAGTTACCTGGAGACAACCTGTTACCTGTAGCTGCGTGTAAAGGGGCCATTAAGTGTGATCCTAGCCTTATTGGGTCATTACAACATCCAAAATGTGGTCTATATCAAATATTACAACTTTTTTGGCACCAAAAAACTGATGTTGAATTTCATTATCTGCATCTTCTTCATCATCACTGAAGACGTGACCCTCTATCAATAGCAACTTTATGTAGATTGGAATAAATCATAGCAATTCCATCCAAACCTTTTTAAAATATTGGATCTCATTACTGTCAATTGTTTAAAAGCTGTCTTTGCTGCCAATAACCAATCCCAGCTTAGCTGCTATTGGATGCTATGGACAAAAAAGGAACATTTTAATTTGCTACTTGTTACTAATTTAATATCATGTGAATTTACATTAAAATTATGGTATTTTGACAAGTGGGAACACGAGCTCAAGACGAAAGAATTTTACACTTAATGGCCATTTTGCGCACTTTAACAAGAAAATATACTTTACTATGAAACGTATGTGGTTCTAAGAATAAACCAGATACTCTGATCAAAAGCATAGATCATCAAAGCAACACAGTGATTATGGTGTTCAGAGCCTAACCTAACCACCCACTGCGATGAGGACTTGTAATATGTTCAAAAAGATATTATAAACATTAAAGTGCTGTATGAAAATGAAATGAGTTACTATCACCATGATGTGAACTGAGAGGAAGTCATACTGAAGTTCATCTCAATAAAATAAATAAGTTTTAATGGCTACTGTTCAATATTATGATCTCAGGAGTGGGGTGGTGGGGACTGATTGGTGTTTTTAGTTTTCTTCACACCATAGTTGACTATTGCATTAAAAACTGCCAATCACTATATACTGCACTATTTTTTCTAAAGAGGAGGGAGGTGCTAAGGGTGTTTAGATTGAGCAGAGTTCCCTAACACTGATGTCTACCCTGCCTATCTGATCTAATACTGGAGATGACAGGGGTGCTGAAGGAATGAAAGAGGCTGTCTCATACTGCTGTCCACCTTCTATCTCATCAAAT
>JARQOC010000001.1:50446444-50621442 GCA_033576535.1 Allobates femoralis | reverse complement strand
TACTGGGTATATTAGGGGCACTGAGAAAAGAAGAAGCTGCTCTCTCTGCTCTCCAAACTGCCTTTCTAATCTTATACTGGATAAACCAGGGGTGCTGAGGAAATAAGAGGCCACTCTCACTTTTGTTCATCCTATATATTTGAGCTAATACTGGAAATACCAGGGGTGATGAGATGAAAATAGCATTCACTGATACTGAGAATGTTGAAGTAAGAAGAGGCTGCTCACACTGCTGTCTTTCCCTGTCTTTTGGATCTAATAATGGAGATACAACCAGGAGAGCATTTTCCTACACATGAAGGGAAGGGGGCCTAGCTTTTTACTGCAGACTCTTACATGCTCCTGTCGTTGGACCGGATTCTGTCAGCATACAAACACATCGGCCAATTTATTTCTTATTACCAAGACAATGTGGTAGTCAAAAGTATTTAGAATTTTTTTTATAATTACCGTATGTTTCGCTTTGTAAGACGCACTTTTAGTCCCCCAACTTTTGGGGTAAAGTGGGGGATGCGTCTTACAAAGCGAAAGTAAAAGCTGTGCTTTGGGGGGGGAAGGGAAAGGGCAGCTCAGGAGCGGTGTCCAGGGGCTGGATGGGGCAAGGAGCAGGCTGCAGCTGCGGGCTCTGGTCACGTGGGGCCGCTCATTATCTCCTGTAATATGCACTGCATCCCGCTGTCAATCACTAGCGGGAGCAGCCCAAATTACAGGAGCCGGGTCCGCAGCTGCAGCCTGTATGTATAGTCTGTGATTTCCACGCTTGCATTGCGTGGAAAGCACTGACTATACCATGGATGTGATATTCACCTAGCTTCACCGCTGCCTGCTGACCGCGCTATCCCCGCTGTCGGTGTTCTGCCGACATCCGGGTGCTGTGAGTGTCGCTGTGAGTGACATCATCACCGAGCGGCGCTCTCAGGACCCGGATGCCGGTATACCACAGATAGCGAGGATATCGCGGTCAGCAGGCAGCGGTGAAGCTAGGTGAGTATCATGTGCGCAAAGGTGGGGGCCAAAAGGGGGCTGTACCTGCAATGGGGGCTACTGTGCCTGCAGTGCGGGCTACAATGCCTGCAAAGGGGCTACTGTGCCTGCAATGGGGGCTACAATGCCTGCAATGGGGGCTACAATGCCTGCAAAGGGGCTATTGTTCCTGGAATGGGGGCTACAAAGCCTGCATAGGGGCTACTGTGCCTGCAATGGGGGCTACAATGCCTGCAATGGGGGGGCTACTGTGCCTGCAATGGGGGGCTACTGTGCCTGCAATGGGGGCTACAATGCCTGCAAAGGGGCTACTGTGCCTGTAATGGGGGCTACTGTGCCTGCAATGGGGGCTACTGTGCCTGCAATGGGGTCTACAATGCCTGCAATGGGGGGCTACAATGCCTGCAAAGGGGCTACTGTGCCTGCAATGGGGGGGCTACTGTGCCTGCAAAGGGGCTACTGTGACTGCAATGGGGTCCTACTGTGCCTGTAATGGGGGGGCTACTGTGCCTGTAATGGGGGGCTACTGTGCCTGCAATGGGAGCTACTGTGCCTGCAAAGGGGCTACTGTGCCTGCAATGGGGGCTACTCTGCCTGCAATGGGGGCTACTGTGCCCGCATTAGGGCTACTGGGCCTGCAATGGGAGCTACTGTGCCTGCAATGGGGGCTACTGTGCCTGCAAAGGGGCTACTGTGCCTGCAAAGGGGCTACTGTGCCTGCAATAGGGGCTACTGTGCCTGCAATGGGGGCTACTGTGCCCGCATTAGGGCTACTGTGCCTGCAATGGGGGGCTACTGTGCCTGCAATGGGGGGCTATTGTGCCTGCAATGGGGGCTACTGTGCCTGCAATGGGGGGCTACTGTGCCTGTAATGGGGGGCTACTGTGCCTGTAATGGGGGGCTACTGTGCCTGCAATGGGGGCTACTGTGCCTGCATTAGGGCTACTGTGCCTGCAATGGGGGGCTACTGTGCCTGCAATGGGGGGCTACTGTGCCAGCATGGGGGATATATATATACCAGTATTGACATATATATGATTTGCAAGACGGACACTGGCATTATAAGATGGACCCCATTTAACATAAAAAAAAAATTTTTTCTCTTTTCCTTCACCAAATTTGGGGGTGCGTCTTATAATCAGGTGCGTCTTATAAAGCAAAAAGTACGGTACCTTTTTTATAAATTTTTTCTATTCCTAGAGAACCCTTTTTGGCTACATTTTATCTAAAAGAAAGGTAAAACGTTTGTGATGTAGTTTACTATTTTAAAACACTAGATAGGAAAAATCACTAATTAAGATAAATGATCTGTAACTACATATTTACCGTAATTTAATATGATGCTAATCCCTTATTATAGCATTTTATTTCAAAGAAATTTTTATCTAAGCATATATAGCATTGGATAGATATTTTCTTGCTGTAGACTAATAATTATCCTTGAAATGTCTCTTCTTTATTATGGCAGTGTATTTTATGGTTAAGTTTATTTGACTGTATTGTGTCTGGTTGTCCCATGTTACGTAATAGACACACAGGAAAAGAAATCCAACCATAAATGTTACGCCAGATCTCCCCAATGTCATTAGATAGGTCCTCCCCTCCTTCCCGTGCATGACCATGTGCCTAGGCCCTGGTTGACCCTCAACTACCCCTGTCTACTGCACAGGGCAGCAAGACTCTGGTTACTACTAGTATAAAGACAACCCAAGAAAGAGGGACAAATAAGAAAACAGATTCAACATAGAGCTCCAATTCCACTCCATTAGGAGACTCGACTGCATCAGCTGGGAAAATCACCACTGTTTTCTCCAAAGACAGCTCCTTCACAGGTCAGCATAGAATGAGCTATAGCTGGCATAGGGAGAAGTAAGAAGTAGGCTTATATAGCGGAAGGGTGTGGCAGCAGTTGAGATAACAGCTACATGCTAATCATAATGGAGATAAAGGAGACAACACGAGGCGCAATAGTGCCCTATCAATATGGCACAGATCTTATACACAGGTCACAATGATGGTGCACTCACCTTTTCTAGATGTGTGCACCCACAACTAGTTTGAATCGCAAGTGGAATAGAAAGCTGCTGCAGGACTTCCACCTCCACGTAACACGTGTAACAGTATCAAACTCCAGGGATGGTGTATGTACAGTCCGCGCTGCTTTGAAATAATCACTCCACCGTCTAGAATGAAAGACCCCCCTTTTTCTTTATTTCACTTACGTGTTTCGGTGCTATTCCCAGCACCGTCATCAGGGCATTAAAATGCCCTGATGACGGTGCTGGGAATAGCACCGAAACGCGTAGGTGAAATAAAGAAAAAGGGGGTCTTTCATTCTAGACGGTGGAGTGATTATTTCAAAGCAGCCCGGACTGTACATACACCATCCCTGGATTTTGATACATGCTAATCATAGCAGACTAGATAGAAACCTTAACCAATTCAGCAATGAATAGAATTAAATAAGCAATTACTCAAGCTAAGTGACGAGCAAGCACCAAAAAGGATCTGTGATTAGCTAAACATTGTGACCTTCTGATCCCAGGATATCCGCGAGGTCAGATCAGGCTGTGACACACTCGTGACAATAGATGTTCATAAATTAATGATGTGTAATAATGAGAAAAATGTATTGAGCATGCTTACTGAAATGTAATACTTTGTACAAAATCCTTTAATGGTAATGACAGCTTCAAGACGCCTCCTGTATGGAGAAACTACTTGCATGAATTGCTTGGGTGTGATTTTGGCCCGTTCTTCCACACAAACACTCTTCAAATCCTGAAGGTCCCGTGGGCTTCTTCTATGAATTTTGAGCTTTAGTTCCATCCATAAATTTGCCTATTGTGGCGCTATGGGCAGCATGGCACAGAGGTAACAAATGCTGAAAAACAGCCCCACACCATGATGTTCCCACCTCAAAACTTCACTGTTGGTATGGTGTTTTTGGGGTAATATGCAGAGCCTTTTGGCCTCCAAACATTGTGTGTTTTATGGCATCCAGAGAGTTCAAGTTTGGGCTCATCTGCCAGATTATATTCTACCAGTATTTCACAGGTTTGTCTAAATGTTGTTGAGCAAACTTTAAACATGCTTGGACATTCTTTTTGTTCAGCAATGTAGTCTTGCGTGGTGAGTGTGCATACAGGCATGGAAGTTGAGTGAATCGCTTATTGTTTTCTATGAAAAGCTCTCCACAGGTGGCTCTTGACCTTGGACATGTCTTCTGATAATTCTTTTCACTCCATTGTCAGAAATCTTGTGGGAAGCACCCGCTCATGGCTGGTTTATGGTGAAATGATGTCCTTTTCACAAATTATGGCCCCCTACAGATCTCAATGGAATCTTCAAGTAGTTTAGAAATTCTTCTGTAACCAATTCCATCAGTATGTGTTCAAACAATAAGGTTGAGAAGGATTTCTTGAAACAGCTCACTGGCTTTACCCATCATGAGATGTTTCTTATGTGGCACCTTGGTAATGAAACACCACTTTATAGGCCATCAGTTGAACCAGCTGATATTAATTATTCATTAAGTGGCAGGATTGCTTTCTAATTACTGATAGATTTCAGCTGGTGTCATGACTTTCCATGGCTTTTTGCAATTCTGTTTCTTCATTCACTCAATACTTTTCCCTTGTGTCATTTCCCAGTTTTACACATCACTAAATGTATGTACATCTATGGTTTGATTTCTTTGCCTGTATGGATTGGATGGGCAGTTACTGACATCTGGTGATAAATTCATGTCAATAGCACCATTAAAACTATATTTACCTAGAAAATTGTTGACGTGTTCATTTCCTATTTCACCCACTGTATTAATTAAAGTCAAAGTTTGTGCTTACAGCAAAAAATACATAGTGTTGCATTGAGAAATTGTCTATTTATCGTAAAGGGGCCCGTACATATTCAATAGCTGATAAGAAACCCACTATTCTGCCCAATCCTCCTATGTTCATGAATGCTCGGCTCAAATGGGTAATTATTTTTAATCATGAGAGGTGAAAAGCAGCTGCTTGATACTTATGGGATTCAACTTTGAAATATTATAAAGCCAATGATTTTTTTTATCCGACATAAGCTGTTGGGAGTCATTAAAGTATATGAGATAGTTGACTTGCCTAGACTAGACCGGTTGGTTTCTTTCACTTTGCTTAAAATGTCAGATAAATGATAATGATACAATTCTTGGACTCTCAACGAGCTTTCATGGAGCACTATGGATTATTACAATGAAATGCACCTGAAGTACCTTTTTAGGGTTTACTCAAATGAAATTTAAAGACATAAGTGAAATGTTTAAAATACAATAAGAAAAGTTGACTCTAAGTTTTCTTAACTGTAATTTCTTATAATAAAACTTTCTTGTGATGCTATCATTTATTGACGATGTCTACCTAATTGGTGTCTGATTACATCACACTTCCTCCTTATACATCTAGACGTATTAATACGGTAAAGCATTTGTCAGCTTGAAACTTTAGTGTAGGTGAATGGAATACTCTGTAATCTTTCTAGATATGCCGAAAATGTCAACCCGTTATCTCATGCCTTAAGGCAAAGAAAGTATGATGGATGCCAAACAGTGAACAAAATAGGGTTCCAATGTTTTGTCTAGTGCATAGCGCTTCATTAGATCTATTTCACAGATCTATTTATTCGACCTGTCAAACAAGCTAAGATGTCCTGGGCATAAGTGACATAGAGAGATGGATCCTCCTAGATATGGGTTTTATTCTTGGAATTTAGAACATTGTAATAAACCATACACTGACACAACCCTGTCAAGAATTTGGAATAAAAACCGTCACACCACTCGCAATTCTTGTCTACTATATAGCATATTATCAACACTTCTACTGAAATCCTTGACTATGTCCCTAGATGCATGAAGATCATTTATAACTTCTTTAGTAACTCAAGTTTTCCAAAAAGTTTTTATAAGTCATTTCAGTGTCATATGTTGTTTATTTTTTTTTCCGGGAGATTTCTGATAATAGCTTTATAGCTGTATATAATACAATGTCATATATTCATCAAAGTGAATTACTCCCTTGCTTTACACCTTAATAAAGTTGATTGGATTGACTAATAGTCGATCGGCCAGGTAAGTAGTCTCAGACTGCTAGACAGGAGTCTTGCAAATCTCTTACCGTCCAGAATGACCTGTGCGTCTTTTGATTAGCGGGGCAGACACTACATCATTATGGCAACATGATACATTGATGACATCGCATCAGTTAATTATGGACCGTACCTGGGATCCCATAAAGTAAAAGATTTGCACTCCTCCTTACCAGTGGTCATAGACTATTATACTGGCCAATTACCAGAGCCAACTTTAGTTCCCAACCATCTTTAGATTTAGAGTTAAATCTAGATAAGGTGGGTGATGTTGAGCCACATTGAGTTTTGTAAAAATAAAAGCCCATAAAAGATATGACTAAAGGCCCTACACATAACATTGCTTTCGAATTAATCACTTTTCAGCTAATACCTAATCTCTCTAGATTCCCATGTGGCCAGGAATGTTTGTACATTCTCTTTATGAGAGCCGGTCAGTGGCATATCTCCAATTAAAGTAAAAGGATCAACATCATCTGCCCGGGGGTAGTTGGGAACCTTCACATAAATCTGACTGCCAGCTGTTTGCACTGATAATGGTGGATTACACCAATAGTTTAATATATACAGTTGTGGCCAAAAGTATTGACACCCCTGCAATTCTGTCAGATAATACTCAGTTTCTTCCTGAAAATGATTGCAATCACAAATTCTGTGGTATTATTATCTTCATTTAATTTATCTTCAATGAAAAAACACAAAAGAGAATGAAGCAAAAAGCAAAACATTGATCATTACACACAAAACTCCAAAAATGAGCCAGACAAAAGTATTGGCACCCTCAGCCTAATACTTGGTTGCACAACCTTTAGCCAAAATAACTGCGATCAACCGCTTCCGGTAACCATCAGTGAGTTTCTTACAATGCTCTGCTGGAATTTTAGACCATTCTTCTTTAACAAACTGCTCCAGGTCCCTGACATTTGAAGGGTGCCTTCTCCAAACTGCCATTTTTAGATCTCTCCACAGGTGTTCTATGGGATTCAGGTCTGGACTCATTGCTGGCCACCTTAGAAGTCTCCAGTGCTTTCTCTCAAACCATTTTTTAGTGCTTTTTGAAGTGTGTTTTGGGTCATTGTCCTGCTGGAAGACCCATGACCTCTGAGGGAGACCCAGCTTTCTCACACTGGGCCCTACATTATGCTGCAAAATTTGTTGGTAGTCTTCAGACTTCATAATGCCATGCACATGGTCAAGCAGTCCAGTGCCAGTGGCAGCAAAGCAACCCCAAAACATCAGGGAACGTCCACCATGTTTGACTGTAGGGACTGTGTTCTTTTCTTTGAATGCCTCTTTTTTTCTCCTGTAAACTCTATGTTGATGCCTTTGCCCAAAAAGCTCTACTTTTGTCTCATCTGACCAGAGAACTTTCTTCCAAAACGTTGTAGGCTTTCTTAGGTAAGTTTTGGCAAACTCCAGCCTGGCTTTTTTATATCTCGGGGTAAGAAGTGGGGTCTTCCTGGGTCTCCTACCATACAGTCACTTGTCATTCAGACGCCGACGGATAGTACGGGTTGACACTGTTGTACCCTCGGACTGCAGGGCAGCTTGAACTTGTTTGGATGTTAGTCGAGGTTCTTTATCCACCATCCGCACAATCTTGCGTTGAAATCTCTCATCAATTTTTCTTTTGCATCCACATCTAGGGAGGTTAGCCACAGTGCCATGGGCTTTAAACTTCTTGATGACACTGCGCACAGTAGACACAGGAACATTCAGGTCTTTGGAGATGGACTTGTAGCCTTGAGATTGCTCATGCTTCCTCCCAATTTGGTTTCTCAAGTCCTCAGACAGTTCTTTGGTCTTCTTTCTTTTCTCCATGCTCAATGTGGTACACACAAGGACACAGGACAGAGGTTGAGTCAACTTTAATCCATGTCAACTGGCTGCAAGTGTGATTTAGTTATTGCCAACACCTGTTAGGTGCCACAGGTAAGTTACAGGTGCTGTTAATTACACAAATTAGAGAAGCATCAAATGATTTTTCTAACAGTGCCAATACTTTTGTCCACCCCCTTTTTTATGTTTGGTGTGGAATTATATTCAATTTGTCTTTAGGACAATTCTTTTTTTGTTTTTTCATTAAAGACAAATTAAATGAACATAATAATACCAAAGAATTTGTGATTGCAATCATTTTTAGGAAGAAACTGAGTATTATCTGACAGAATTGCAGGGGTGTCAATACTTTTGGCCACAACTGTAAACTATTGGTGTAATCCACCATTATCAGTGCAAACAGCTGGCAGTCAGATTTATGTGAAGGTTCCCAACTACCCCCGGACAGATGATGATGATCCTTTTACTCTAATGGGAGATATGCCACTGACCGGCTCAGATATTATTTCCCAAAGCACAAAATCATCTATAGTGGGCAGTTTTTTATTCTTACAGAAAGATACAAGAGCAAGGTCAAGGCTGTTTTCTAGGTTAAAATACATCACCAGGCCTTTTATAGTCTTAGATTACCATAGACACTTAGGTATATCTGTCCATTTCTTATTGGTTAAATTGGTTATTGATCTATTTATGTACGCAACGTCTTTGGAATTTACCAATTGGAGAAAGGAATTTATTAATTGAAAAAAGTGCTTCCGCGTATATCTGCTTATCTCTTATCTAAGTCACAGCTGTGTAGATAACCATACACTGATACAAATTCAAGGACACAAGTTATATTCGTGCTTATCTCTATATTACGTTCTAAGAAGAAACACTAAAAATTCATGTTATTATAACTTTAAACTCTTGATTTTCATAACAGCGTGTCACTGAAAAAGGAAAAAAATCAGAAAGAAAGTCACATAAGAAAAATAAGAAGCCATATTACAATATCATGTTTAGACACAAATGCACAAAAGGATGCATCAGACCCCTTATTGATTTAGGCAGGGGCAGCACATATGTATAATAATAATGAAACAATTGCTTACTAACTCACTAAACATCCGGTGATATGTCTGCTTAGTGCAAAATGCACACAAGTCTGCCTAGGGTGCCATTCACACCATTAAGTGAGATGCAACTCTATCCATATGGCAGCCTACTACCAACACCCATAACCCACTGTGGATTCCATCAGCTGAAGAGTTAAACATTCTACTGTTTTATAATAGGTAGTAGTTTGAGTTTCTCTTTAGGGGAAGGGTGTCTTGCAATTCTTAAAGGTAATCTGTCAGGTCAATTTTGTGTACCATACTTACACTATCCTGAAATAGGGCTTGAGCAGCCCTTTTAGGATAGTTAAAGTTTGTTCCTATATGTTGCTCCATCATATTGCTATAAACCCTTTATAGCCGCGCGTTGGCAAGTCAAGTATAAGTAAATGCAAAATGAATATTCACCAATTCCCCCGCCCACCCCTCGGTGTCGGCATCAGTGATTGGGTGCAGTCAGACTGTCAGTATTACTTCATTTGTTAGAGCAAGAGAACCTTATCCTGCAGCTGTGCCCCCTTTCCCTTAGCAGCAAACCATTAGTGTATTTGTCTTGCATTTGTAACATACCAGATCTGCTCAGCTTCATGTTGCCATATTACAGACCTTGTGCATGGTGCTGTTTGCTTTCCATGACACAAGGGTCTCATACTGTTCAGCTCAGCCAATCCCCTGTTGGTGGTTCTCACCTCCTGGCTCACAGACTTGATGGCCCCATCTATTCTCTGGACCAGCTCTTCGTTATCCTCCATTTGCAGGATGTTATAGCCCAGGGGAAAAAAGAGACAGAGAGCAGGATGGTGAGTACAGTGCACACACACCAGGAGCACTGACAGTCCTTGATGCTGCAACCTAAAATCAGAAGTCCCTTGTCTGGGCTAAGTCCTTTTTATTACCTATTGATAACGCTATATACTGCTATTTGCTGCATTCATTGTAGGGAAAGCTGCTGAAAGAGGCATAGATAGGGATTAAAGCAGGCATATAGGCATGGTTTATTATCTTACACTCCTGTAGTTATACTGCTGCTGCACCCTAAAATCAAAGTCCTTTTCAAGGTTGATTACTGTCAGCCGATATCTGCATTCACTGTAGGGGTAGCTACTGGAAGAGGGATAGGTTTGGATTAGAGACAGAAAGGCAGGGATTTATAGTCCTTGCTGTTGCACCTCTAAAACAAAAGTCCTTTGTCAGGGCTACATCTATTATATTTCTTAATAATATGGGAAAGTTTGCAGGCATATATCATTTGTGTGCATTAAGAGATGGGGAATTGGATGTGCTGCTGATGGTGATTGCCGTGGGCCAGGTGAAACTGCACCTTCTGCAGGAACAGAAGAAACTTGCTCATCCACAAGACTTCTTTTCCAGTCCGACTTTGCATGGGGGCATGAGACACCACTCTTGAAGCCAGAGCAATGAAAACAGGTGCTTGGTTCTATGGCAGATAATGCTTTCTGTATGTTTCCCAGTACCACCCTGAGTTCCGCACGGTCCAGTTACTCTAGCCAAGGTCTGGACCAGATAATGCTCACCCGGATCCTCCTACCTCTCACCATGATGAGTCCTTCATAATCGAAGGGATCTACGGCACAGCAACAGGAAGGAAGAGGCAGTGGGGAGGCCAGAGGGACAAGAAAAGCAAGTGTCCCCCAGAGCACCTACATGCAGTGTGTTCCCAGGCCAAAGGGTTAGGTGTTCCCAAATCTGGTGTTTTTTTAAAGAAAGTGTGGATGATAAAAAAATGCAACCTGTTCTATACCAAGATCAGCCGGGACCTGATCACCAACAACATTCTCATGCGTATTTCATCAAACCACCAAAAGCCTGGGTTTACAATCAGTGTCTGTGGGTGACACCACGGCCTCTTCCTCTGTGCTACGTGCTAGTCAATACACTTGTCCAGGATGCAAGCGCAAATGCCTCTCGAGCTGCATCTGTCATTCCACATTTGCAACCACCATCAACAACCACATTCACTTCTTTGTCCAAGCAGAGTGTTCAGCTGTCCCAACCCCAGGCTTGGAATGCAAAAGGAAATACTCAGCCACCCACCCACAGGCCCAAACACTAAATGGGCACATTTCCAGACTGCTTGCCCTGGAAATGTTGCCTCTTAGGCGTGTGGACACTGAAGCTTTCTGCAAACTCGTGTCAATGGCTGTCCTTCAGTACTCGTTCCTCAGCCGCCACAAGATCTCCCAGTGTGCCATCCCCGTTGTTTTCTGAGACCCTCCTTTAAATGTCTTCCAGGATGTATTCTAATTTTTGGCAGCCCTTGCACTCAGTGCATAGGATTCATGAGTCTAGGAGTTTCACTAAGTAACAACTTTAACAGAATGTGCATGAGGCCCTACTTCAGGGGTCTCAAACACGCGACCCCCGAGCAAAGCTTCTCACTGCGGCCCAAGGCATCATGACAAGATTAGCATGCCCCAGGCCATAGAACAGGGAGCCGCCGCGGTACCCGCTTTATTGTGACTTCCGGGTACCACGCCTCACACAAGCTCCTTTGCTCTTGTACATTCATGCAAGCAGGTGGCCGGCGGACCAATCAGAAGCCTCCTGTGATGTCATACGCCGACGTCAGCTGCAGGCTTCTGATTGGTCCGCCGGCTGCCTGCTTGCATGAATGTACAGGAGCGAAGGAGCTTGTGTGAGGCACGGTACCTGGATGTCACAATAAAGTGGGTATATGTGTGTGTGTATAAGTATGTGAGTGTGTATGTGTGCGTGAGTATGCGTGTGTGTGATGGCGGGTGCTGGCGACTGCCGACAGCTGCCGGGTGCCACCTGGTGCTGCCTCCTGGGTGCTGGCAGCTGCCGGGTACTGGCGGCTGCCGCCTGGTGCTGGCGGGTGCCGCCTGGTGCCGGCTACCGGGTGCAGGCTGTTGCCTGGTGCCGCGTGCTGGCTGGTGCCGGGTGCTGGCTGGGGACAGGTGCTGGCTAGTGCTGGCAAGTGGGAGACTGGGAGCCACAGAGGAAGATCAGAAGCGTGGAGTCAGGTAAGGCGCTATTACAGCTGAAGATAGCAGCCTGGGGGAGAAAGAATAATCAGGGAGGGAGGGGGGGCACGACCGCTGAAAGTGTCTAGGACTGCAGGAACTCCAAATATGGCCCTGTGTGTAAATGTATGAATGTGTGAGTGTGTATGTATTTGTATGAATATGTCTGAGGATGTGTGTGAGTGTGTATAAATGTGTGAGTGTATAAATGAGTGTGTGTATGTGTGTGTGAATGTGTTTATATGTAAGTGTGTGAGTGTATATGTGTGAGTGTGCGTGTGCATATGTGTGAGTGTGTATGTGAGTGTGTGTGTGTGCATGTGTATATGTGTGAGTGCGAGTGTGTACATGTATGTGTGAGTGTGTGTGTGAGCGAGAGAACAAAAAGAACAGAGACCAGGTTGTGAGGACATCTCTACAAAATCACGTTGGGATAGGGACATTACTACAAGATGACAAAGGAGGTAACATTACTAAAAGATGGGGACATTACTACAAGATGAGGACCAGGATGGGGGACATTAATATAGCATGGGGACCAGGATGGGGCATTACTACATGTATTGACCAGGGAGGAACATTACTACAAGATGGGGACCAGGGCGGGGGCATTACTACAAGATGAGGACCAGGATGGGGACATTACTACAAGATGGAGACCAGGATGGGGACATTACTACAAGATGGAGACCAGGGCGGGGGCATTACTACAAGATGGGGATATTACTACAAGAAGGGGATCAGGATGGGGACATTACAACATGATGAGGACCAGGATGGGAGTCATTATAATAGGATGGGGAATTACTATACGTACGGATCAGGGAGGAACATTACTTCAAGAAGGGGACCAGGATGGGGACATTAGTACCAGATGGGGACCAGCATGGGGGACATTAATATACAATGGGGACTAGGGATGGGCGAATCTACTCGTTACTACTCGGTACTCGCCGAGTAGTAAGGGATTCGCCCGACTCGTTACACTGCGAGTAATCTCAGGGATTACTCGCAGTCAGTAACGAGTCCGCAGGGAGCGAAGGAAGAGAGGGGGGAGAAATGCTCCTTACCTCTCTTCCGGCTTCTGCTATGTGCTGTGTGCTGGGCTCTGGGACTTGCGGGCTGCGGCAGCTCCAGGGTCCTAGAGCCCGCCTACACAGAGATGTAGCAGAGCTGAGATAGTTCTCAGCCTGCTCACTCCCTGTGCATAGATATGTATATGTATGCACAGGGTTGTGGCAGTGAAGATGTCGTTTTTGGACTACGTCGGACGGAAGAGGATTTTTGGAGTAAAGATGGAGTCCCTAATGTCTTTTTTGTTTTATTTTTAATAAAAAAATTTTCTCTGTGTTGTGTTTTTTTTTTTATATTGAGTACTGGAAATTCATGGCGGTCATGTCTAATATTGGCGTGACCGCCATAAATTTCGGGCTTAGGGCCAGCTGATAATACAAAGCTGGCCCTAACCTCTTTATTACCCAGCGTGCCAATGCCACCAGGGCCGCTGGAAGAGCGGGGTTCAGCGCCAGAAGATGGCGCTTCAATGAATGCGCCATCTTCTGGGGCGGCTGCGGGCTGCAATTTGCAGCGGGGGGTGCCCAGAAAGCTTGGGCATCCCTGCGCTGCGGATTCCAGCCCCCAGCTGCTTAGCTGTACCTGGCTAGACATAGAAATTGCGCAGAGCCCCACGCATTTTTTTTTTATTATTTCATGAAATTCATGAAATAATAAAAAAAAGGGCTCGCCTATATTCTTGTGTCCGGCCAGGTACAAATAGGCACCTGGGGGTTGGGGGCAGCCCGTCGCTGCCTGCTGGATCCGGCTGGTTACAAAAATACGGCGAAGCCCACGTAATTTTTTTTTTAAAAAATCTATAAAACAATCCTAAAAAAGGATTGCATCTTTACTAACCCCTCGACCATGGTGGAGGGGTTAATAAAGAGGCAGTCCCTTTTTTAGGATTGTTTTATGGATTTTTCAGAAAAATTTCACGTGGGCTTCGCCGTATTTCTGGAACCAGCCAGATCCAGCAGGCAGCGACGGGCTGCCCCCAACCCCCAGGTGCCTATTTGTACCTGGCCAGACACAAGAATATAGGCGAGCCCCCTTTTTTTATTACTTCATGAATTTCATGAAATAATTAAAAAAAAAATGCGTGGGGCTCCGCGCAATTTCTATGTCTAGCCAGGTACAGCTAAGCAGCTGGGGGCTGGAATCCGCAGCGCAGGGAGGCCCAAGCTTTCTGGGCACCCCCCGCTGCAAATTGCAGCCCGCAGCCGCCCCAGAAGATGGCGCGTTCATTGAAGCGCCATCCTCTGGCGCTGAACCCCACTCTTCCAGTGGCCCTGGTGGCAATGGCTCACTGGGTAATTAAGGGGTTAGGGCCAGCTTTGTATTATCAGCTGGCCCTAAGCCCGAAATTTATGGCGGTCACGCCAATATTAGACATGACCGCCATGAATTTCCAGTAATCAATATAAAAAAAAAAAACACAGAGAAAATTTTTTATTAAAAATAAAACAAAAAAGCCATTAGGGACTCCATCTTTATTTTAAAAATCCTCTTCCGTCTGACGTAGTCCAAAACGCAATCTCAGCTCTGCTACTTCCCTGTCTGTGCTTAGACAGACAGGGATGTAGCAGAGCTGAGAACTGACTAAACAGTCAGGGTTCAGCTCAGGGCATTAGGACCTGAGCTGAACTCTGCTGTCAGCCAGACTCGCTCTGCTCCGGAGATTCCCGAGCAGTGACGCAAGTTAATTTATTCACTGCTCTTGTCACCATTCGGGAATCTCCGGAAACAGAAGCAGAGAGACTCGGGGAGCGAGTCTGCGGCTGAGGCGGCAGCGGCGGCGGAGGCAGGGGTAAGTAGCCGGCCGGGCCGGTGCACCCCCCTCTCCCCCCTCACCCCCCTGACCCCCCTTCCCCCCTCCCCCCTTCAATCTTTTTTTTTTTTTTTATTATTCTTTAAAAGCCAGCGGCTTTTTGCTGCTGGCTTTAAAAGAATAACATGGGGATTTGCAGGTTTTTCCTCTGCTGCCAGACCCCTTATAGGGTCCGGCAGCAGAGGAATCGCTGCAATACTCGCCTCCCCATTCATTTACATTGGACTCGCTAGACTCGCAACGAGTAGCGAGTCCTGGACTCAGACTCGTTACAGTCTAGCGAGTCCGAGTAATTTAGGATTCGCCCATCTCTAATGGGGACCAGTATTGGGACATTACTAGAAGAAGGGGATCAGAATGGGGACATTACTACAAGAAGGCGACCAGGATGGGGACATTACCACAAGAAGGGGATTAGGATGGGGACATTACTACAAGAAGGGGATCAGGATGGGGGTCATTAATATAGGATGGGAACCAGGATGGGGCATTACTACACATAGGGACCAGGGAGGAACATTACTTCAAGAAGAAGATCAGGATGGAGACATTACTTCAAGAAGGGGACCAGGATGGGAACATTACTACAAGATGAGGACCAGTTTGGAGGACACTAATATACAATGGGGACCAGTATGGGGACATTATTAGAAGAAGGCGACCAGGATGGGGACATTACTACAAGAAGGGGATCAGGATGGGGACATTACTATAAGAAGGTGACCAGGATGGGGACATTACTACATAAAGGAGATTAGGGTGGGGATATTCCTACATGAAGAAGATCAGGATTTGTACTTTACTAGATTGAGCAAAAAATTCTGGTATTGCTAAAATGTCGCTTAGTCCTACAAGCAATGCGGCCCCCCGATATCAATTTTTTTCTATGTGCGGCCCATCAACCCAGCCGAGTTTGAGACCCCTGCCCTACTTTATGTCTAACACAGGGTATATTGGAGTCCCTTGTCCTTTAAATTTTATTCAGTTCTTGCATTGTCCCCATAAGCTTTGTGAGCTTCTGAGTCCCTCCTACATACATTAAACAGGATGTGTTGACCATGTGATAGACGCCATATGCCCAGATAAGGTAAAATGTTTAAAATTACATTTACTGCTGATTACTGGCAGGTGTAGTTTTATTTCCTCCACTACTATGACATCTACTGGAGTAAGAACTGACGGGGAAATATGGTGAGAGATGACCCGGCTAATAAGGTTATGTTCATACATTTTTTATGTGTTTTTTGCTGAATTTTTTAATGCATGTTATGTAAATTAAAAGCTGATTTTTACAGCACCAGCAAAAGCTAGGAGAGTTCATAAATATAGTGAACACTTGATTCACGGCTGAAGAGGAAAAATGCTGCATTTTTGAAAGAGGATTTCAATTCTTTCTGCATTTTTGCAACATACAGATGCATAGAATATCACCTTAGAATATCATCAAAAAGTGTATTTATTTCACTAATTCAATACAAAAACTGAATGCATATACTATGTAGAAAAGGTAAAAAAGGTTTGTACCGTGTTAGTCAGTAGATAGAAAAATATTGAAATCTGAGAGTCCTCAGTGGTTGATACCTTTTAATGGGTAATTGAAAAGATGGTAAACCTAGCAAGCTTTCGAGACACTATGGCCCCTAGCCTTCAGAATTTGTGTCATTATCAACCTGACGAAGGGGCCATAATGCTATGTTTACCATCTTTTCAGTTAGCCATTAAAAGGTATCAACCACTGAGGACTCACAGATTCCAATATTTTTATATTATATAAAGTCATTACAAACAAAGTGATCTATTTCAAGTGTTTATTTCTGTAAATGTTGATGATTATTGCTTACAGCCAATGACAACCCAAATGTCATTATTTCAGAAAATTAAAGTAGGGAGGATGAAGGGTCTGAGCGATAAAATATGACCTAAGTAGGTATCAGAGGCTTCACCTTGTGTGGTTGTGAGAGTCACAACCACTATAAAAGCAGATCACAACTGCTGCAGTCCATAGCGTGGTGCATATAGAGTAAAGAGGATGAAGGGTTAAAAACCACGCTGCCATATTCCATGAGACAACAAAGGGTGAATATAATATTGATTTATTAGTCAACGTGTTGAAGGCTCCCAGAAGCACCCTGAAACATGGCAATATGACATTGATTTTTGATGATATTCTAATTCATTGATATGCAGTAGTAGAAAGCAAAGAGAAAGTGAAAAAATATAGCAAACATGCAACAAGTGAACATAGCCTTAGGGGTGGAGGAGATGTTTTTTTTTTATATATACAAGGCATTAATCAGGAAAGCATGCTTCTTAACATTTTTTCCTGTTAAATCCATTTTATCCTCAGTTTTGTATGTTTTATTGTAAGTCCGTAATAGTGGCGTAGTACTCTGTCCACATTGATCCCAGCAGCAATCTTGGAGTAATGGTGGGTTTACACACACCAATTTATCTGTTCAATATCTGAACCAATCTCTGGTTGCAGTGAAATCATGGATACATTGCTCCATTTTGTGGCTGTGTACAAATGATACAATGTGTCCATGATTTCACTGCAACCAGAGATTGGTTCAGATATTGAACAGATAAATTGGTGTGTGTAAACCCACCATTAGAGATGCGTCCAGGCATCTTCCTCTTGCTGTTCCCAATCCATATGAGCACCTATTTTCCATCTATTTCAGTGATTTTCCTGTCTCTAGCCATCCTGGGGGGAAGGAGGTCTTCCAAAAATGCTTGAGTTTCCCATTGACTTCCATTATATTCCTTATTTAAAACGAGCCCACCCGAGCGTGGCAACCCAGTGGTCCGGCTGCCACAGTGGCACTGCTTTCCTCACTGCTTGGAAGCAGGAGGAGGTCCTCATGCTAGGTAACACCCAGCATGCAACACTTTTCCTGACTCCAGGCCAGAAGGGGAAGCTCTAGAACCCGACTTCAGGTGAGCTGCCTTAGTTTTGGCATGGAGGTGGTGTTAGTCAGTTAGTCAGAGGAGAGGGAAGAGAGAGGAAGTGGAGAGAAGAGCTCTAGGGAGTGGAGCTGCGAGAGATCTCACTCCGGACCGGAGAAAGGATGCCAGAGTTCTTTGCTGAGCGGGCACTGTACGTCCCGGCAACCGAATCTGGAGGGCAGGAGACTGCAAGTCTCCTGGCCACACCGAATCCCTGGCGGCACAGAAGCATCCTGAGAGCCTGGAGTTGCGATCAGTTCAGTGGTACCCAAGATAGGCTCGTGCTGCCTGCCATACGGGTCAGAACAAACATGCAGGAAGAGGTCTACAGAATAGCTACAGGCAGCAGGGAGCCAAAAGGAGAGCACAGCAGGAAGGCCTCCAATCCCCCTTGGTGAGGTGGATCCCCGAATGCTTCCAGGCTGGCCAGATTCTTTCTACAATCTGTAACCAGTATCCAGGACTGCATTATCATCTGCCAAGTAATAGGTAAAGGAAACTACAATCCTGTAGTCCTCCGGTTATTTCCTGTGCCCTCTGTCCTGCACCCTAACAACCATCACTACCCTAATAGACTGTCTCATTTTTCCTGGCTGCAACACCATCTACCCCAGCAGTCCCAATCCCTGGCCGAACACCACAGGTGGCGTCACGAATATCCCCTTTAACTATTCCCTTTACTGCACTCCCAGGGTCACAGAGCCGGGTCAACGCCACCGTGATCTCCCAAAGAACTGACTGGCCCGGGTGTGAGTGCCCCATGGCCCTGGTGGGCGTCGCACAAGCGTCCGCCTTGCTTAATTTGAGTATGGAGCACTCAAGCATTTTAGCGCTTGCTCATCACTAATTATTTCCCAACAAGCATCATCAAAAGAAACTTGGATTGATGAGTGAGGCTCATGTTGGCAGCCTTGCACTCAACCGGAACAGCTAAAACATTATCAATAGGTCAATTTAAAAGCTGTGTACAGTAAGTATCATTAATAATTGATAATAAGTAGAACTACGAACAAGAATGGTGTCAGCGGCTCCTTATTGCTCGGGAAATGCAATAATTCATCATAACAGGTTTTACCCAAGGGAAATTAAACTTACAGTACAAACTATGCATTTGTCTAGCAAATGTCTGACTCAGGGTCCGGCAATCATTTAGTTATGTACCACTGATGATGTGTTTCAGCATCACTGTAATATTATAGGACTGATTATATTACAGAAGCTGCATGGATATACCCATGGCACTTTGTTTTTACCATTTCTCCCTAATCTATTGGTGATTTGAATCATTATTCTATTCCTGCTATACATTTATTATTCCTGATTGCACTGATGTGTCCGCTACAGCCAATGTCTGAACGTAGCAGTGACGCATGAAATATATAATAATAGTAAATAAATTAAAGGGAGGGATGGACGGCCCCTTTAAACTATCATCATGAGAACTTCTGCTTGAATGCAACCTATAGTAATGTCCTAAAGCAGAAGAAAATATAAAAGTAACTAGAAATAGGCCCGATGCTATTGCATCGGGAGAGCGATGAAATGAACGGATGCCGTAGAAATAGCCGCTGAATAGTACAGTCCTCTCTCAAGAAAGTACACTGTTGTTGCAGGATTTATATGGTGTATATGGTGGCTCACTGGTTAGCACTGTATGGTGGCTCAATGGTTAGCATTGTATATGGTGGCTCAGTGGTTAAACTGTATGGTAGCTCAGTGGTTAGCACTGTATATGGTGGCTCAGTGGTTAGCACTGTACGGTGGCTCAGTGGTTAATACTGTATATGGTGGCTCAGTGATTAGCACTATATATGGTGGCTCACTGGTTAGCACTGTATGGTGGCTCAGTGGTTAGCACTGTATATGGTGGCTCAGTGGTTAGCACTGTATATGGTGGCTCAGTGGTTAGCACTGTATATGGTGGCTCAGTGATTAGCACTGTATGGTGGCTCAGTGGTTAGCACTGTATGGTGGCTCAATGGTTAGCACTGTATATGGTGGCTCAGTGATTAGCACTGTATGGTGGCTCAGTGGTTAGCACTGTATGGTGGCTCAGTGGTTAGCACTGTATTGTGGCTCAGTGGTTAGCACTGTATATGGTGGCTCAGTGGTTAGCACTGTATATGGTGGCTCAGTGATTAGCACTGTATATGGTGGCTCACTGGTTAGCACTGTATGGTGGCTCAATGGTTAGCATTGTATATGGTGGCTCAGTGGTTAAACTGTATGGTAGCTCAGTGGTTAGCACTGTATATGGTGGCTCAGTGGTTAGCACTGTACGGTGGCTCAGTGGTTAGCACTGTATATGGTGGCTCAGTGGTTAGCACTGTATATGGTGGCTCACTGGTTAGCACTGTATGGTGGCTCAATGGTTAGCATTGTATATGGTGGCTCAGTGGTTAAACTGTATGGTAGCTTAGTGGTTAGCACTGTATATGGTGGCTCAGTGGTTAGCACTGTACGGTGGCTCAGTGGTTAGCACTGTATATGGTGGCTCAGTGGTTAGCACTGTATATGGTGGCTCACTGGTTAGCACTGTATGGTGGCTCAATGGTTAGCATTGTATATGGTGGCTCAGTGGTTAAACTGTATGGTGGCTCAGTGGTTAGCACAGTATATGGTGGCTCAGTGGTTAGCACTGTATATGGTGGCTCAGTGGTTAGCACTGTATATGGTGGCTCAGTGGTTAGCACTGTATATGGTGGCTCAGTGGTTAGCACAGTATATGGTGGCTCAGTGGTTAGCACAGTATATGGTGGCTCAGTGGTTAGCACTGTATACTGTGGCTCAGTAGTTAGAACTTTATGCAGTGGATCAGTGGTTGGCACTGTATACGGTGGCTGAGTGGTTGGCACTGTATATGGTGGCTCCATGGTTAGCACTGTATACGGTGGCTCAGTGGTTAGCACTGTATATGTTGACTCACAGGTTAGCACTGTATGGTGGCTCAATGGTTAGCATTGTATATGGTGGTTCAGAGGTTAGCAATGTATGGTGGCTCAATGGTTAGCACTGTATATGGTGGCTCAGTGGTTAGCAATGTATACGGTGGCTCAGTGGTTAGCACTGTATACGGTGGCTCAGTGGTTAGCACTGTATATGGTGGCTTAGTGGTTAGCACTGTATACGGTGGCTCAGTGGTTAGCACAGTGGGGGGCGAGAGATAGCAGAGCAGGGTGGGGGGCAGTGTAGAGTGAGGGAGAGCAGAGCAGGGGACAGTGCGGCGGGGCAGGGGACAGCGCGGTGGAGCGAGGTGACAGCGCGGCGGAGTGGGGCAGAGCAAGAAGAACAGAGCGGGGGTGAGTAGGGTAGAGCGTAGGAGAGAGTGGCAGAGTGAGTGAGGGCAGAGCAAAGCGAAGGTGAGCAAAGCAGGGGTGAGTGGGGCAGAGCAGCAGCACAGCGCAGCAGAGTTTGGCAGAGCAAGAAGAACAGAGCGGGGGTGAGTGGGGCAGAGCGGAGCAGAGCGGAGGGATATTTGCAGTAGAGTGAGGGGACAATGGAGCATAGTGGGGGTAAGGGGGGCAAAGCAGGGGTGAGTGGGGCAGAGCAGCAGCACAGCGCAGCAGAGTGTGGCAGAGCAAGAAGAACAGAGCGGGGGTGAGTGGGGCAGAGCAGAGCAGAGCGGAGGGATATTTGCAGTAGAGTGAGGGGACAATGGAGCATAGTGGGGGGTGAAGGGGGCAGAGCAAGGGAGAGCAGAGCAGAGCAGAGCTGAGCGAGGGGACAGCACAGCAGAGCGGGGGGACAGCGCAGCAGAGCAAAAAGTGCAGAGAGCAGGGGAGAGTTGAGAAGAGCAGGGGTGAGCGGGGGGACAGCCGCAGTAGAGCAAGGGGACAATGGAGCAGAGCAGGGGTGAGTGGAGCAGGGGGGGCAGTGGAGCAGACGGGGGAGAGTGAGGAAGAGCAGGGGTGAGCGGAAGGACAGCGCAGCAGAGCGGGGTAGAGAGGGGCAGAGCGTCGAAGCAAAGAGTTGGGGCAGTGGAGCATTGTTTGGGGGCAGTGGAGCATTGTGGGGGGGCAGCGCAGCAGAGAGGGGGGGGCAGTGGAGCATAGAGGGGGCAGTGGAGCATTGTGGGGGGGCAGTGAAGCAGAGAGGGGTGGCAGTGGAGCAGAGGGGGGACAGTAAAGGAGAGTGGGGTGCAGTGGAGCATTGTGGGGGGGCAGTGGAGCATTGTGGGGGGGGGGTAGTGGAGCAGGGCAGGGGGAAGTGGAGCATTGTGGGGGGGCAGTGAAGCATTGTAGGGAGGTAGTGGAGCAGGGCAGTGGGGGCAGTGGAGCATTGTAGGGGGCAATGGAGCAGAGGGGGCAGTGGAGCAGAGGAAGGGTGCAGTGGAGCAGAGAAAGGGTGCAGTGGAGCGGAGGAAGGGGGCGGTGGAGCGGAGGAAGGGGGCGGTGGAGCAGAGGGGGTGCAGTAGAGCAGAGCAGGGAAACAGTGGAGCAGAGAGTTGGGGCAGAAGGGGGGGCAGTGGAGCATAGTGGGAGGGCAGTGGAGCAGAGAGGGGGCAGTGGAGCATTGTGGGGGGCACAGTGGAGCAGAGAGATGGCAGCGCAGCCGAGAGAGGGGCAATGGGGCATTGTGGGGGGGGCAGTGAAGCAGAGGGGGGCAGCGCAGTAGAGGGGGGCAGTGGAGCATTGTGGGGTGGCAGTACAGCAGAGAGGGGGGGCAGTGGAGCATTGTGGGCGGCAGTAGAGCAGAGGGGGGGCAGTGCAGCATTGTGGGGGGGCAGTGGAGCATTGTGGGGAGGCAGCAGAGCAGAGGAAGGGTGCACTGGAGCAGAGCGAGTGGGGCAAAGCGGGAGGTGAGCAGTGGATACTGGGGGAGAGCAGGGGGAGCTGCTGTCTATACCTGTTCTCTGCTCCCCACTCCGTGTGTGCGAAAGAGCCTTTGGTGATGTCAGTCATGTGATGTGTAACTGCGCCCTCAACTGTGACATCACCACAGGTCCTCCAGCTTCTGCAAGGGATTTGTGGGGGTATGCGGGGTGCAGGGACCTGGCAGAGATGATCGGGTGGCGTGAGTGGGGGACACCGGGTGGACTGTTGGGATTGGGTGGCACGCAGTGGAGTGGGTGTGCGGGGACCTGGGGAGGTAGATTTGGTGATGGAGGTGGGTACAGTGTGGGTGACAGCCAGGAGTGCGGTGATTGCCATACTGTGACGGGTGTCCTAATATGGTGGTCTGCGCACTTCTTGGACAGCGCAGTGGATTGTGATTGCGCCATATCCAAGATTGCGTCCGGAAAGTCTCGAGAGACTTCCAGAACGCCATCTTGGATGTGGCGCGATCCAACATGGTGGCCGGGAAGTTTCGCAAGACTTCCCGGCCGCCATCTTGGATCTCGCGAGATCCAACATGGCGGGAGGGTAGTCTCGCGAGAAATCATCGTCGAGGATGGATGTCACAGGGCTGGCCACGACGGATCCAACATGGCGTCGGCGTCGCGGAGAAGAAGATGGGATGTCGGCAGAGGAGAAGATGGGATGTCGGCGGCGGCGTGCAGGAGACGATCAGATGTCGGCGGCGTGTTAGCGGACGGGTGTCGGTGAGTATAGATGTCGGCGTGAGAGTGCATGGGAGTATGAGTGTGGGGGTATGAGTGTGAGACTGTGCAGAGAGGGGGTGTATATGAAGTGGCTGGGGGATCGCGTGTGTATGGAGGTGCAGAAAGAGAGGGGGGGTGTGGTGAGGAGTGTGATGGTGTGTCAGTGGAGAGTGTGGGGCAGAGCAGAGGCTTCCGATGGTGGTAGTGGGGCTTTGAAATCCCCTCTACCGCCAAAGGTCGGCCATCTTGTGTCACCCACGACAGGTGTACAGCCAGCGTCTGTCACGGATGTGACATAGCGATACCGTTACATAGTGACGGAAGTTGGCTTAGGGCTTTTATTTTAATAGATTATAAGCAAATGTTATTGACTCACCGTATGCCGGGTTCTCAGATCTCAGGCGCTGGCTGTGGTCACGGTTCAGCGCCTGAGGCTGTGGAGGCCCGGTGGTCAATGAAGGGTAAAATAAGATTGTATAGGAATAAAGTTTGTTATTTCGTGATGCCACCTGTAGGGGTCCGGTGATGGCACCGGCGCTGCTTTGGACCTCCGGGGGATGGGCTGCAGCAAGATGGATCCACTCCCTACAGGATGAGCGGGAGTCCCCGATGTCAGGAGCTGTAGTGATGGAATACGGCAGCTCAGTTGATTCTGTGGGTGAATCGGTTAATAATAGTTCTGAAATAAGGCTCGGACACGATGCTCCTCTGCACGGGTCTTTACTTAGTTCACACACGGTACACTGGAATAACGGTTTCACTTTCAGATAACGGACCGGGTGATCCCTGTGATGAACAGTGTTCCTCCAAGGCTCCACAGTGTCTCTCTTAAACTGACTGTCCTCTTTACTCTTCGCTGCCTTCCACGTACCAGGTCGGGATACAGAGGAACTTCTATTGGGCACCCGAGCCGTTGGCCTGGCGGCTCCCGATGGGTCCCTGGACCTCAATGGTGGGTATCCCTCCCGGTACAGCTGCGGTGATGGTGGTTTGTGTATTGTTCTCCTATGAAGCCAACAATCACTCCGGTTCTGTAGTGCAGCGATGGAGCATCTGTACTACCTCGGAGCCAGTACTCCGGGTTGGACTGGGCTCGGGTCGTCTTTCACCCGCTACTTGTTCACTTGGCCCCCCTTCACTTCTGGGTCACCGATTCTAGGTGCCCTCCCTGTTGGCTGTTCTGTCACGACATCTGTTCTTGTTCCTGTCTCTCCAACTTTCTAACTCTTTCTGCTCTTTCCCCACTGCTATGCATCTAACTCTCCTCCCACCAGGACCGGTTGCCCCGGAAACGGGTATCTAATTGGTCCTCTGCCTCTAGATGTTGCATGTGGTGCACGGAGCCTTGGGATTAACTCGTTCATCACCGAGACGGAGGATACGGCATCTTCAGTCAGGGGTGCAGTACCCTCCTGTGACGCACTCGTTGCGGGGCGCCACACTATACAATCATCAACATTTATCATAACGATTATTGTACAGCGAACAAAACTGATTGGATATCAGCCATTGAAATATTTAGAATTTTTACCAGTCTTTTCACAGTTTTTTCTAACAAATGAATGCTGGATTTCAGGGGTATAGATATAGGTGCTGTCCATAGGGTTAGTGCAGAGATACAAATTGTACCGTGGGTTGGAGCTTTAAATCACTCCTCAGAAAGTGTCACCTCACCAGTAATGAATCTCTTGTTGTGAAACCTGCACTCTGAAAATGAAGATGCCTATAGGCCGCATGAATGAAATCTGTTACCAGATTTTGCAATACTAAATGCACACATTGAAAATGCATTTAAGAATGGCTTATTAATACTTATATTAAAATTAAAGATTTATGAAACCAGCCTGACTGACTTCTGCAGCTTGTACTGAGCAGTGTGAGATCTCAGCAGGGAGGAGGGACACTGAGGAGCTGTTTATCAAGCTATGTAGGTGTGGATCGAGTTTTAAAAGACAATGTAGCCATTCAGAAATGGATCAAAGTACTAAGTAACGATACCAGCAATATCAGTTTTACGATCTCATAGTTTATGCAGTTTATATTGTGAAATCGGGTGAAGTATCCACTTTAAGGTGGCACTAAAAAATGAAAAAAAGCTGAAATACCCACATTTGTTTCTCTGCAGCACATTCTAAAAATTCTATAGAAATCTGAAAATTGGACTTCTTTGCCTTATGATCCTTATGACCCTGCAAGTTAGAAGAAACTGGTTGGGTACCAAAAATCACATGCCAATAACATGATCGTGGAGTGACCTCTGCATTAATTGGGTGTTAGTAGAATAAGATTAATTCTTAGGCTGGGGTCACAGTACCATTTTTCACATGCATTTTTGGAGACCTGCGTTTTCAAAAACGCATGTAAAAAACGCACCCATAGGCCCCCATGTTAAAAAACGCATGCCGTAATAGCTAAAAAGCATGTGTGACTGTCCCATGCGTTTTTGGAGCATATCCAAAAACGCATGCGTTTTTGTAGAAAACGCATGCGTTTTTATAACATGGGTTCCTATGGAAAACGCATGCAAAAACGCATGTACAGTTAGTACCTTTTAGTGCCATTCAAAAACGCATGCGTTTCCCATAGGAGCCCATGTTAAAAAAACGCATGCGTTTCCGGAAAAACGCATGCGTTTTTTTAACATGGGCTCCTATGGGAAACGCATGCGTTTTTGAATGGCACTAAAAGGTACTAACTGTACATGCGTTTTTGTATGCGTTTTCCATAGGAACCCATGTTATAAAAACGCATGCGTTTTCTACAAAAACGCATGCGTTTTTCAAAACGCTCAAAAAAATACTACAAGCACTATTTTTATGTGCAGATTCAAAAACGCAGCCAAAAACGCAGGGAGCCATCAGAGACCTTAAAAAACTCATGCTGACATGAAAAACGCATGTAAAAAAGCATGCGTTTTTAAAAGGCACTAAAAAAACTGTGACCACAGCCTTAGCGAGTGTTAATCGCCGGGCAGCTAGATGGTTACCATTGTAGGCTTGCTGCTGTCAGGTCCTGAATCTGAACATGGGCAACATCTGCCTGAACTTTGTATGTTGTTCTCACTTTATTTTTTTTTAGGTTTTCCACTTTCTTTCCAGACTCCATAATCTGATAGGTTAAAGAAGCATACCATGAACATTTTTAACTTTTGCTCAATGTATTCATATGAGAAGATTGATGCCTCCTAGACTATACTGAACAAGTGACATCCGGTCCATCTAGAAGATGCCGTGCAATCCTGCTAGCCTCATTTCCAGTCATGTGATGCTGAATGTTTAGCAGAATAAAAATGTTGGAACTGTTAAACAAGTATATGTGCAAAAATTACTGTGCAAAAATGACACATTAGATGGCTGTAGGCTATACGATGGGTCAGTAGTCCAGGAGCCATCTTGGTGGTCTATCCCATGTGCAGTAGCACTGTTCAGCCAAATGTTTCTGTGTTTCATAAGAGAACGACTACCAGCCATGTCTGTTGGCAGCTTATCTTCTATAGCACAAAACAAGCAGCGGTCCGAAATTGGAAATGCCAAATTCTTAATGCCATAACAATCAATTGACCAGGGCTCCCATATAGAGTAGAGCGACGCCTGAACCCTTTGTTATAGGCAGGATCAAGCAACATTAGTCCAATGTTTATGGGGGCTTTGAAGGATTATACCCCTATTCAGAAGTTGTCACCTTTCCACATTATTGATGATAACTTTCTGATCAGTGGGGTTTGCTGGAACTTGATAATATCCATGCATTATCTGCTAACCCATTCTACTGTGTGGCTTGTTTGGAGCCTAGAATCCCCCCCCCATTGCTTGGTGTTTTCAATGTTTTTGGACAAAAATAGATGGTTCAGCTCTCAAAAATGGTAAAATCCAATATTTATTGGAAAATCATTAAATTGCAACAGTGTTTTATCTATCCTAAAATGCATTTCAGACCCTACTTGATTTTTTAGTTTTGGTAACTATGAATGCACCATAGCATTAGGAGTAGAGTTATGGTCATGCTTGGGCTCCAGATTCAGATGGGGAACAAAATCTCCCCATTCTGGCAATCAGTAGAGTCTCAGACATCTGACCTCCACTAATCTAGAAGTTATCACCTATTTTATGAATGGGTGATAGGATATTTTAACCAGAATGCCTTTTTAATAAAGGAAAGTTCTTTATTTTAACCCATAGAGCAATGACACTGACATTTAGAGAACTCTAGTCACAGATATGTCATTTGAAGCAAGGATCACCAATCTATGACTTGTCTACTTTGGACACATCCAAGGAGAGGAATCGCTGGAGAAGGACATCACAGACAGAAGAATAGAAGGAACAAGGCGAAGAGGAAGACCAGACTAGCAACCTAATGGCTTGATACAATAAAGATAACAGCGGAGAAGATCATGGAGGACCCATCTAGTTTGGAGAAGACCCTGGTGGACCTATCTAGGTTGCACAAGATCGATCTTTCTACTGAGCATTCATCCATTCAATTGTCATGACTCGAGATCAAGCTGAAGATTGGCAATTTTAAATAAGGTCACTCTGTACTGAATACTCTAAATCATTATGTCTGTGTTCTCGGGCAAGGTATTAGCATTGAGGGAGTAACATAAAAATTTACATATGTAATGATGACATGCACCCAAAAAGATCCTTTGTAATGAATACTTTTTATTGATCAGGAACCACAAAGCTCCAAGTGGTTTAGTAGGACCAGTCAATGTTGTACTGAGCTACACAATGGCTCCATAGCAGCCTATCTGATACATTCAATCACCGACCTTTTACTTAATCCAATTGCCGGACAAGTAATCACCACAATTTTACTTCAAATAAAAAGTCTGCAAATGAAATGTAACTTAATCCGATCCAGTGCTGATGGCATTATTGATTTACATTATAACTACGCGGCTTGTTTATCAGACATGTGCTAAGTAAATTGCATTTCTATTGCCAATTTTGACACAGACCAAGCCAATGTTTGTTAGATATTGAGGTCACCGGTAAATGAAGGGTGGAAAGAGCGGATCTGAAATGTATGACACCTTAAAGTGTAGATGAGACTCATTTTCCCCTTTTTTGATATTTGTTGTCATCTGAACAAGCAGAGAATTTCATTTGCAGTAAGGAAGCGTGGCGGATAATCCAGCGCAGCACAGCCGGATATTCATGTGTTCGAATAGAAAAAGCGCATATTTCTGTATTGTTTATTAATGGCACTTCAGGACGGCGGCTTCCTCCTGCTAAAGAGATGATTCCTCGTTTTCTTGTAGTGTCTGCCACGATAAATGTATAATGCTGATTCTAAAAAAGTATTTTTTATTACCTTTTTTTATTGTTTTTAAGGCATGCAGGGTTGCATGTAAATCTATACAGACTAAAGAACAGGGAGGATAGAGAGGATTATCACCAAATTCAATTGTTTATATTTTTTTAATCATAAAGAGAAATTTTTCTATTTTTTAAATTTATTCAACCTTATTGTTGCACAACATACCGATGGCATTGGTTACAGAAGAATTTTTAAACTACTGAAGGCTCCAGGCAGCACTGCTGAGGTTATAATCCAGAAGTAGGAAGAACATAATTTCACCATAAACCATGACCAGATGTTCCACGCAAGACTACAGACAGAAGGGAGAAAAGAATTATCAGAAGAGTTGTTCAAGAACCAGCTTTGGAGAGCTATAGAAACACCTGGATTTGAAGAGTGATTGAGAGTAACTGTGTGGAAGAATGGGCCAAAATCTTACCTGAGCAATACATGCGACTAGTTTCTCCATACAGGAGACGTCTTGAAGCTTCATCACCAACAAAGGCTTTTGTGCAAAGTATTTTAAATTTCAATAAACGTGGTCAATATTTGTCCATGTGTCACTTCTCAATATATTCTGTCTTCTAATGCAATCAATCCTGAGGAAGCAGGACACTTTCTACGAAACGCGTTGAGCCCACCCACCTTGTCCAAACTCCACCGCTCAGTTTACTGCAAGGAGTGATCCGGAGCTAATCCCCACCCGCTTCCATCACGTGACTGACATCACACCACCTGACCGTAGACGTCAGGGAAACCCGGAAGCCGGGCGCAACACTGCTGGCCACAGTAATTGCAAACCCGTCCGGTGAACGTACACCCCGCACACCAAGCGGGAAAACAGCAGGGGGACAAGGACGGAACGAGCAGAGACTGAAGACCCACTACGGCTGGGGTTCCACATAAGCCCTCAGTCCGTTTTTGGCTTCAGTTTTCTCATTTTTTTCTTCTAAGTCCAAAAACTGACAGAAAAACGGATTGGGTGTAATAAACACCCTGTCCGTTTTTCTATGGAGCTCCAAACATTGCCCTGTCCGCTTTTGAGTCAAAAACGTTGCATGCAACGTTTTTGGCATCAGTTAAAAAACGCATGCGTTTTCATGCGTTTTTTTTAACATGGGGCCCTATGGGAAACGCATGCGCGAACGCATGCAAACGCGCACTTGCGTTTGCGCATGCGTTCGCGCATGCGTTTTTTTAATGAAAATTCCAAAAACGTTCAGGAGTGCAGGAGGTTCAAAAAGCACCCAGAAAAAAACGGATTGGTGATGAAAATCACTTCCAAAAACGGATTTCTATGTGTGACCACAGCCTGAGATTGGGAACTTACCGGTAATTCCTAAACAGCTAAGCATCACTACACATCAGAGGTTGTGCACAATTGAGATAGATGGTA
Organism: Allobates femoralis; assembly: GCA_033576535.1. Classification (NCBI taxonomy): domain Eukaryota; kingdom Metazoa; phylum Chordata; class Amphibia; order Anura; family Aromobatidae; genus Allobates; species Allobates femoralis. The sequence continues at coordinate 50,591,312 of JARQOC010000001.1, read as the reverse complement.
CCTCAATCTAGTAGCAGATACAGTTGGCAGTATTAACTTTAAGAAACAGTTTGCACATATTGGTTCATGCTAGTTTGCACATACTGAAGTGTGTTACATACAATACCACCATATCTTATACTAAATTTGCCCATATTTGAATTGTGTAACATACAGTATTTCCACAATTTGGTTCAGATTAAAACCAAACCACCATCCTAAGTATATCCAGATTATAACATACTGGCATTCACTAGCATATTGTTTCACCACTACACAGAAGAGATCTGGTTGCACATACTGAAGTGTGTTACATACAACACCACCATCATTTGGTTCATACTAAGTCTGCCCATATTTGAAGTGTGTAACATACAGGATAATCACAAATTGGTTCAGATTACAAATAAACAACCATCCTAATTGTATCCATCTTATAACACACTAGCATTCACTAGTATATTGTTTTACCACTATACAAAAGATATCTATATCATAAATAATCTACTTGGTCACGGTATTTTAGATCTACAACAGGCACAACAGTGAATCCAGATTCCTGGACACCGTTACAGTTATACATCAATAAGGTAATATAGTCACCCGGGTATATATATATATATATATATATATATATATATATAAAACCTATTGTTATAACAAAAAAACACTTAGTATCACGGTTTCTAACCACATAGGTCAAGTCAATATCAAACAATAGGAGAAGGAACATTGAACAACATTGAAGGAGTAGCCCAGTACAGACACCGTACACACAGAAGGAACAAGGAGGTGTGTACAGTAATAAGGCGTAACCAAAATATAGAGGAACACTATAAGAATATAGACACTCACAAATTATCTTGTTTAAAATAGGATCACCCACGAACCATTAGAAGACAGATACCAACAACAAATTCCCAACACTTGGAATGAGGTGAGCCATAGAGCCAAAGAGATAATTTGGTCTAAGAAAGGTGTCATAGAAACAGTACTAACTAGGGGGTTATATCTTTCTTTCCCCAGTTCAAGTGAACGACTCTCCCAACGAAACAACCAGTTCGGGAAATAGAAAACTACCTCAAGCAATAACACTGAAATTGAAAATCCTGCCATTTCTTTATTTTACAATGAACTTTTTACTCATTTATTTCTGAATTGATTTTATAATGATTTGAGTTTTTAATGCCAAATTTTAATGAATAACAATTTTGTAGAGCACTTAGCAGTGGACTATTATCCCTGTCTATATAGGGTAAGCTAAGCCGCATCACAAACACACAAAACTAGTCTTCCAGTACAGTTAAGGTACAGCAGACTAGATAACAAGGTGAGCAAGAGTGTGCGCTGGATCTACATACACATGTAGCACCCCAGGATCCCGATGTTACGCCTGGAAGCAAAAAGGGGGTTCTCAATTCAGGTGGCACAGCATCCAACACTTTCCTGTTTCCAGACCAGAAGGGGGAGCTCTAGAACCCGGCTTAAGGGGAGCTTCCCTGTATAAAGTTCAGTTCTGGCCGGAGGAGGAGTTAGTTAGAACAGCCATGGAGTGAGTCTGAGGAGGGAGGAGAGGAAAGACGCAGGGAGATGAGGAGCATCGTGTTTGCCTTAGAAGAAAGCACAGAGAATGGACACCGGGTCCGAGGCTGTGCAGGGTGTCACACATCCCGGCAGTCAATAATGGAAAGTGGGGAATTCCAGGTTTTCCAGCCAGACAGTGTCAGGAGGAAAAGCAGCATACTAGAGCCTGGGGTCTCCATGGAGGAGCGACCCCTGAAACAGGACTCGAGCTGCCTGTCATACAGCACACGCAGGAGAGAGAGGGCAAGCAGCTTAGCTTCAAGCAGCAGCAGGAGCCTACAAGTAAAAGTGCAGAAGGGAGGCCTCCAACCCACCCAGCTAAGTGGATTCCCCAATTGCTTCCAGACCACCTGGGTCAACAGTAACATCTAAATCGGTGCCCCGGACTGTACCCATAACAGACAAGTAAAGGTAAAGGAAACATTTATTGCTGTGGACTCCAGATATTTCTGTGCACCCTCCATCCTGCATCTCACACATAAACTATTTACTCTGCCCCAGGGATTGGCTTTACCCGTGGAGAGCTGTCCCATCTAGGCTGCTACCCATCATCCCCGGAGGTTCTGCAGCAGCGGTGGTCCCCACTGACCACATACCAAGGGTGGCGTCACGACAACCTCCCCTGTACATATCCCCTTTTTCAACTGACGCCCAGGCCACAGGACCGGGTCACAACCCCCATTACTCCCCAGCGACAGTATTAGCTATCCAGTTTCTGAGTACCCCATGGCATGGGGACACCTCACGCATATCTCCCCTTGGTTAAAATTTTGTATCTGAGAAAACATATGCATGGAAATTTCTCACAGATCTTTAGCTATAACTCAGTAGGGTGCAAAAGCAGTGATACAAACCCACTACTGTTAAAAACACGCCCATAGCTACTCTGGTGGATCACTACGTTAATTGAATAACTTCTCAATATTACACATCACTAAATGTATAAACATCTGGGTTTTGATTTCTTTGCCTGTGTGGATTGGATGGGTTGTTTTCAACATCTAGTGAGAAATTCATGTCAATAGCACCTTTAGAAATATTACTTAGTGACATGTTCAATATTTAATTATTCTATATTTATAATATATATATTATTCAAAAAAGCAACCTCCCTTTTACCATTCTAACAATAAAAAAAAAAACATGTTTGGCATCACCATTGCATCTAATGTTGATGTGCTGTCATATATATGAGCCCTTATCCAATTGGGCAATGGCCCTATCAATGCAACAAAGCACAATAAACAAGTCATGAATGGACTACAAAAATTGAAAACACCAATCTCCCGCTGCTCCTTTTCCCATGTGCTAAGTTCTGGCTGGTCTATACTTCCTGCTCTAATGATGATGAAGAAACCTGTGGCCGCTGCTTTCACTAACTGATGCAGGTTGCCATTCATTTCATGGGTCTTGAGTGGAAACAAGAAAAAGCAGGGCAGTGGAGTCTGTAAGCCAAGCCTCCGACTCCAACTCCGACTATCGTTCCTCAATTTCCCTGAATCCGACTCCAACTCCGACTCCACCTAAATGAACACTGACTCCATGACTTCAACTCCACAACCCTGGCGTGCAGTTGGTATTGTAAGCCAAACCTCCGACTCCAACTCAGACTCGTCAATTTCCCTGAATCCAACTCCCACTCCGACTTCACTAAAGTGGGCACAGAGTCGACTCTTTCACTCTTCTCCACAACCCTGGTGTGCAGATGGTAAGCCAAACCTCCGACTCCAACGCCGAATCCTTAATTTTCTTGAATCTGATTATGTCACCAACTCCTACTCCATGACTTCGACTCCACGACTCCTACTCCTCAGCCCTGGTGTGCTGTCAGTAAGCCAAACCTCCAACTCCAACTCCACAGCTCTTAGAGGAGGTAGGAACCTCTTAGAAATCAGGGAAGCTTATGAATATTGCTTAGGCCGGCTTCACACCACGTTTTTTGTGACCCAGGGCTATCCGGTGTGATCCGATTTTGGTCCCATAGTATTCCTATAGGGCTGGATGGGGTTGGATGGCAGCTATTTGAGAAATAGTTTTTTCCCCTGGACACAAAATCGCAGCTTCACCCGGATCTTCCTGGATCTGGCATGATCCGGCGCCCAATAACATGGGAGTCTATGAGCGCCGGATCGCGCCGGACACGACAGAAAAACTGTCTGGTTCCCGGACGTCGGTTGCTGAAGCTCAGCAATGGCTGTCGCTGAACCTCAGCACCTGTTGAGCTCCCTGCTGCGATTTGAGGACAGCGGCTAGCTCCCCACAAGCTGCGATCCTGACATTTCTGCCGCAGACTGCCAATTCCAGCAGAAAACAGGACCGGAGGGCATATCTGCAAAACACTGGACACAGCCTGACAGGGTAAAAATGTGATGTGAAGATGGCCTTAATACTATGGTCAGCCACAAACGTCCTACTTTTTTTCTCCAGATTCCAATTAAACGTCATCCCGAGAGGGTAGACATTTTCTTTTTTGTTTGAAAATCGATTTCTGCTCTTTTCTCAGTTTATGACTTTTTTATACTTCACTCCTCTTTTGTAGGTGTGACGAGGAATGTGAAATAGACGTCTGTGTACAGATCTTATTCTAGCCACTAATGACTTGATGTGACTTTTCTTACAAAGCTGAAAGGAGAAAATGCAATTTCAGCCTTGACCGATACACAATTGCGATCACACTGAAGCGCTCAGCGGTCGGCCGGCGGTTTATCAATTAATTCCTACATTTCCTCCCTGCTGCAATTTGGATTTAATTTCCTATTGCTGGGTTTACACAAATGGAAATGTGCAGGTGTCTGGACGATAAATACTAGCTTCTGGACAATATGCCATTTATCATGGAAATGGGAGATCTCGCCCTGGAAATGAGACATTCTGATAAAACAATATCACTTCACCTGATGTACTGTCATTTCCAGAAGGGGGTTAAATAATTCACAATATGGAGATGTCATCTTGAATGCAGACATAATCTATTCCTATCATTAGACACAATCTCCTCGCCTGTCCTGCAAGCTCTGTCCCCGCATTACCGGGAAAAACTGCTCCTCGGTAATAGATTCCAGAAATATCCAATCAAAGTGCAATAATTGCTGGTAGACATGGAGGGTTCCTGATGATCTATTCATATATGTGAGCAGTATCGGCACAAAACCACTCATTATTTTAGATTTTGCCTTTGCCAGGGAAGTGTGACATTATTGCAATCAATTCTGGCTTCTAATTGTACAATCAACCTGTTTATAATTAGATTATTATACTGCTAATTGTTCTTTTCAATGTAACTCATTACACTGGGGATTATATGTAATGACCGGTGGTAAGGCCGCGGGTGTGTGTGTATGTCTGGCTTCAACAGAATCTCCATACTCAGATTTAACCGGTAGTAACATCTCTTTACTGTAAAACATATCTATAACACAGTCAACTGATCTAGCTGCACACATGTATATGGTGGAGTCCCCGGATCTTCCCTTTATCCGGGTGCGCAGCAAGAAGAAGAAAAAGAAAAAAACAAAATGGAGATATCTTTCCCTAACTTTCCCTCAAATCACGTACCAGTCTATCACAGAAGAAGATGTCGCTTCCACGTGGCAGGCCTGGGATCTCACGATGACGGGTCCCGGTGCAGCGCTGAAGGGGGAAACTCCTCAGTCCTCCTCTTTGGTCTTCTTCTGCAGGTAACAAATTTTTGTTAGTCTCTCTCTCTCTGTCCCGGGGCACACCGAGCAGCAGAAGGGAGATCACGGTAGCACAGATGGCTCCCTTATGTCGGTCACAGCCCCTACACATGTAATCCGGTGGCAATGTCCTGAATTTGAGTTGGACCCTCGGTAAAATAATGTCCTGCAGACCGGGGGTTGCAACAGCGATCCTCATGGGGTATTTCTTCCCAAGAATCCGGTTGCAAAAGAGCCCTATGTCGGGAGACACCACACGCAGGTCTGTCCTGGCTGAGCTCTGGGTCTGCACTGCTCTCCCGCCCTTTCTCTTCCTGGGTAAACAAAAGAGATTGCAGGGGATTTCCCACCTCTGTGATTGTTTCTGCACTTGTCCACCAGGGGGCATTAGTGGACTGTACAAAGTCCAATTCCATGTCCATCTCAATGCAGCAATCTGAATTGTTCACCTCATTACATACCCCCCCACTTAAAGGTTGGCAGTCTCTGTCAACTACCGTCGGTTCCCAGGAGGCGATGACTGTAGTTGTCACAGGGGTTGGTTGAGAAGTGGGCCATACATACTGGTCCCTGTAAGACCGTCCGGGCGGGATCCCAGCAGTGGTGCGGTCAGTGCGTCGCAAGGGTCGGTTGTTCCCCTCCTCGTCACTGTCTTTACGCCCCACTCCAGTCAGTACTCCGGGAGAGGGACTGGTCTGTGTAGGTGGGTCACCGGTCTCAGAGTCGACGTGATCCCTATGTTGAGAAATGTCCGGGACGTCAGTCATGTCAGCAGCATCACCCCCTCCGGTTACTGTGGAAGGGAGTCAGGCCGGGAGCGGCAGGGGCGCAACATATTTCGGTGCATAGTGCGGGTGCTGCGGCTGTCTTCACCCCGCACTCGGTATACATGTCCATTGGGGTAAGGGCGTTCGATTACCCGGTAGACTTCAGTCTCCCACTTGGCTCGAAGTTTCCCTTGAGGCTTCCTAATACGGAGCAAGACTAGCTGTCCCAACTTTAAGGGTTTCTCTTGCACGGGGAGTGGGTCAGCATGTATCTGGCCCCGGATTTGTTGACTCACCAGCCGGTGTACAGTCTCCATCTTCTGTCGGTGAGCATTTAGCCAGGAGAGGTAGTTATGGCAGACATCTTCTTCTGGGCGGAATAGGTTCAGGTCATGTACGCCTTTTCCTGGGCGGCCAAAGAGAAGGGTGTGTGGGGTGTAGCCAGTCACGGAGTGGACCTGGTTGTTGTAGGCCCATACTAGATCTGGAAGGAATTGGGGCCATCGATCTTTCTTATCTTCGGCCAAGGTGCGGATCAGCTGGAGTAGGGTCCGGTTAAAGCGTTCACATGCACCGTTCCCTTGTGGATGGTAAGGAGTGGTCCTCGACTTCTGGATCCCATACATCCGATGCAGCTCCTCGATGACTCTGCCTTCGAAACAAGCCCCCTGGTCGGAGTGTAACCTCTCCGGACACCCATAGACGTGGATGAACTGTCGACAGATGGCCTGTGCAGCCGATTCGGCCGTCTGGTCCTTGGTAGCAACAATGACGGCGAATTTTGTGAAGTGGTCCACCATGACTAGGCAGTATTGATAGCCACTGCTTGCCATCCCGATCAGCAGATAGTCCACCATCAACAGCTCAAGAGGCCTGGAGGTTTTAATTGTCTGGACAGGTGCACGCTGTTCAGTGGACTTGTGCAGTTCACAGGAGCGACAGGTTCTGCAGACGTCTTCGACCAGCTTGCGGAGCCCCGGACAATAGATAGATTGTTGAATCCACCGAAAGGTCTTATCTACTCCGAAGTGTCCATTCCTTTTGTGGGCTCCGGCCACCATCTCACGAGCTAACTGAGCAGGTACTACAACTTGTGTGCATTCCTCCAGCATGTGAGACAAGAGAACCTTCCGGTATAGTACTTCTTCTCTCAGAACCAGCCGGTCCCACTGGCTGAGCAGGGTCAAGGTTCCGGTAGACAGTCGTGCCCGCGTGTCAGGGGGGGCTTCTGCCTTTGCTTCACCCATTGTTTGAGTAGAGCCCATTCAGGGTTCTGGTCCTGGAGCCTGCACCACTCTTGGGGGCACAATGTGACCCCCACTGGAGTTCCAGCTTCGTCCACAACGAACTGGCGGTAATCCATCATCTGTTGGGCAAGCCTTGCAAAGTCGGGCGTCTCGTCTCCTTCTAGTTCTTCATCCCGATCTCTGGTGAGTAAGGGGTATGACACTCTAGACAGGCTGTCCGCATTTTGATTCTCAGCCCCAGCCCTGTATTTGATCTTGTAGTTGAACTTAGAGAGTCGAGCCATCCAACACTGTTCCATGACTCCGAGCTTCGCATTTTCTAAGTGGGCCAACGGGTTGTTATCGGTCAGGACCAGTACTTCCGTCCCTGTGAGGTATCCTGCAAATTTCTCCGCCATAGCCCACGTTAGGGCCAACAGCTCCAGCCGGAACGAGCTATAATTGGTGGGGTTCTTCTCGCCCTCGTGTAGGGATCGACTGGCATAGGCTATGACACGTTCCTTGCCTTCTTGTACTTGTGAAAGTACTGCCCCTAGACCTTGTAGGCTGGCATCGGTATGTAGTTGGAAAGGGAGATTGTAGTCTGCATATGCAAGAATGGGAGGTAAAGTCAAGGCACCCTTTAGGGCTTGGAAGGATTCTTCCTGGCTGGGTCCCCAGCTGATGGGTCGTCCTCTGGGGCCGTTGGTGGTCCCTCGAAGCAGTTCGTGCAAGGGTGCAGCAAGCTGGGCGAAGTTTCTTACAAACCAGCGGTAGTAGCCGGCCAACCCCAGGAAGGCCCTGACCTCTCTGATGTTCGTAGGCTGTGGCCAGTCCCGCACGGCGGCTATTTTCTCCGAAGACGCCTGGACACCTTCGGCCGAGATCCGGTGACCCAGGTAATTGATCTCGGGTTGCAGAAGATGGCACTTGCTGGGTTTCAACTTCAGGCCATGTTCTCTCAACCTACGAAACACACGGCCCAGCTGTTGCAGGTGTTCTTCAAATGTGGCCGAATAGACTACGATGTCGTCCAGGTAAATGAGGGTGAAGTCGAAGTTGAAGTCCCCCAAACAGCGCTCCATCAGTCACTGGAAGGTCCCCGGCGCGTTGTTCAGGGCAAAGGGCATCCGGTCGAACTCGTACAGGCCCATGGGTAGGATGAAAGCAGTCTTTTCTCTATCTTTCTCATGCATGGGTACCTGCCAATAGCCGCTGGCCAGGTCCAATGACGAAAAATATTTAGCTTTCTTCAGGGCTGTCAGGAATTCTTCGATCCTTGGTAAAGGGTATGAGTCCCGGATGGTGCAAGCATTCAAACGGCGGTAGTCCACGCAGAACCTCAGGGACCCGTCTTTCTTCTTGACTATCACCACTGGTGCAGCCCAGGGGCTCTGACTTTCTCGTACCACTCCAGCGTGTAACATGGAATTCAGGAGATTTTTCACTTCTTGGTATTGTTGGGGAGGTATTTGGCGGTACCTTTCACGGATAGGAGCGGTATCACCTGTGGGGATTTCGTGCTTGATACTGGGGGTGCATTCAAAGTCGGTGTCATGCCGGGCAAAGGACGCCTGGTTCTCTTGAAGTAACTCTTCCACCTGGGACACTTCTTGTTTGGAGTATTGGGATATGTCCAACTGGCACTTTTCTCGTAGTTCTCGCCCCGCGTCGATGTCATCCGCGACAGCGGCCATGGCAGAGACCGTCACTGTCCTATCTCCCTCTGTAGAAGGTGCAAACTGGAGGGGGTTCATAGGGTTCACCTCTTCGGTTAGGGCGTAAACTCGGGCGAGTTGTGTCCCAGCCTCTAGGTCAACGCTCACGTTAGCCGTGTTACCCAGCCTGACAGGAACCCTTCCCTTTCTCACAACAGCTAGTGTTCGAGCAACTAGGGGGTTCAGCTTCCCTTCCTTCGGGGTGCGCGGCTCAATCAGCACCTCCACGCCTTCGAGCTGTCTTGTGGTGCTAAGGGGTAGCGAGATAACGATCTCCTTCTCAGCAGGTAAAGTTATCCTAGTATGGCGGGGTACGGTGATCGTGGCCAGCGGCAGTTGTTCTTCTGTCATTCGCTGGAGGTTGCAGGTCCGGACCACTTGTTGGAAGGCTCGGCGGGTGGCCCTATGTGTGGTCACTTCTTGCCAGTACTTGGGCCCCCTCTTGGTAAGCAACACCAGATTCAGGTCTTTCAAGATGTTCATCCCAATAATCATGGGCGTTTCTGATCCACAGCCTTCCCTGACCACGATTATCCCTCTCTTCCCGAGATCTTGCCCACAGACTTCAGTGTTCATCCAGGCAACTCCCGTCACCGGAATGGGTAGATTATTGGCTGCTTTGATCTTGATAGTAGTATCAGGGTCATAGGCAACCCGCGGCTTCAGATACTCTTTGTAAAACTGCTCGGAGATGGTGGATACCTGAGACCCAGTATCCATTAATCCTTGCACGGCGGTCCCTTCCAATAATACTTCCAGGGTAGGGCTGTTTGATGCAAGTTTGTTCCGTTGCTGGCTCTGTTTTCCTACACCCCTCTCCTTGTCCTCCCCTGCCGAGTGAGCCTCTTTAGCAGGGGCGTCTAGTTTAAAGGTGGCCGCTGTTGTGGGGCATGACTTGCTGGTTCTGGTATATCGGCCCGTGGATGGACTTGAACATTCTGGGGGCAACGGTTTGCTCTATGGCGGGGATCGCCGCATGTCCAGCATCTTCCCATCGGCCGGCTGGGTTGTTGTCTCTCTTGCCTGTCCGCCTGTTGGTCCAGGGTGAGCTGCAACACCTGTTTCTGCAACTCTGCCACCATCTGCTTCAGTTCTTCCGTGTCACTGTTCGGGGTTCTGATACCAGTTATGGACCTGCAAGCCGCGGTATAAGTCTGGGCCTCTATAACAGGTCCTCTCGAAAGTTCTATCGCTTCTTGCTTAACCTCAGCGAACGTAAGGGCCGGATTTATCCAGAGTAAATATTGCAGTGAGCGGTTAAGGTACGGGTCTCTTAATCCAGTCACGAATTGATCTCTCAACACTAGTGATGAGCGAGCATGCTCGCCACTACTCGGTACTTGCACGAGTATCACTGTACTCGGCGACTCGCCGAGCACCGAGTAATCTCGCGATACTCGTGCTGTGCTCGTGGTCGTCATCTCTGCATGTTGGCGCTCTTTTGAGAGCCAGCCCACGTGCAGGGATTGGCTGGCAGACCACTGCAATGCCACAGCCCTGTTAGTTGTGGCATAGCAGTGATTGGCCGCCCTGCACAGCGTGACCGAGCCTTGATAACTCCCGGCGCGCTGTGCTCGGCACACAGCCATCAAGACAGTGAGTGTAGGGAGAGTGTCTGCTGCTGCTTAGGGACAGATTTGCGGCCCTCATAGGTAGATCCGGAGCAGGGCTGCAAACTGCTGCTGCTGACCACAACAGTCCTTCTCAGGACTAATCTAGGAGGATATAGGCAGGGTGATCCAGATCGGAGTCCAAGCTTTCCAGTGACCAGAACAGTCCTTCTCAGGACTAATCTAGGAGGATATAGGCAGGGTGATACAGATTGGAATCCAAGCTTTTCTGTGACCATTAGAGTCACCACACTCTTGTACTTACTACCTTAATACAGGATAGGGACTAAAATCCTCTCCTGACACCATTACAGTCACCAGACAGGTGTACGTACTACCTTAATACAGGTTAGGGACTAAAATCCTCTCCTGAAACCATTAAAGTCACCAGACAGGTGTACGTACTACCTTAATACAGGTTAGGGACTAAAATCCTCTCCTGACACCATTAAAGTCACCAGACAGGTGTACGTATTACCTTAATACAGGTTAGGGACTAAAATCCTCTCCTGACACCATTACAGTCACCAGACAGGTGTACGTACTACCTTAATACAGGTTAGGACTAAAATCCTCTCCTGACACCATTACAGTCACCAGACAGGTGTACGTACTACCTTAATACAGGTTAGGGACTAAAATCCTCTCCTGAAACCATTACAGTCACCAGACAGGTGTACGTACTACCTTAATACAGGTTAGGGACTAAAATCCTCTCCTGAAACCATTAAAGTCACCAGACAGGTGTACGTACTACCTTAATACAGGTTAGGGACTAAAATCCTCTCCTGACACCATTAAGTCACCAGACAGGTGTACTACTACCTTAATACAGGTTAGGGACTAAAATCCTCTCCGTGAAACCATTACAGTCACCAGACAGGTGTACGTACTACCTTAATACAGGTTAGGGACTAAAATCCTCTCCTGAACCATTACAGTCACCAGACAGGTGTACGTCATACCTTAAACAGGTTAGGGACTAAAATCCTATCTCTTGACTCAACAGTCACCAGACGGTGTACGTCACTACCTTAATACAGGTTAGGGACTAAAATCTACCTCTCTTGAACCAACAGTCACCAACGGTGTACGTCATACCTTATACAGGTTAGGGAACTAAAATCCTAATCCTTGTAATCTCAACAGTCACCACACTGGTGTACGTACATACCTTGATACAGGTTAGGGAACTAAAATCCTAACCTCTTGTGATCTCAACAGTCACCAACTGGTGTACGTCATACCTTGATACAGGTTAGGGAACTAAAATCCTAACTCTTTTGATCCTCAACAGTCACCAGACTGGTGTACGTCATACCTTGATACAGGTTAGGGAACTAAAATCCTAATCCTTGTGATCTCAACAGTCACCACACTGGTGTACGTCATACCTTGATACAGGTTAGGGAACTAAAATCCTAACTCTCTTGTGATCTCAACAGTCACCAGACTGGTGTACGTCATACCTTGATACAGGTTAGGGAACTAAAATCCTAATCTCTTGTGATCTCAACAGTCACCAACTGGTGTACGTCATACCTTGATACAGGTTAGGGACTAAAATCCTCCTCCTGGAAACCATTACAGTCACCAGACAGGTGTACGTACTACCTTAATACAGGTTAGGGACTAAAATCCTATCTCTTGAGATCTCAACAGTCACCAGACAGGTGTACGTACATACCTTATACAGGTTAGGGAACTAAAATCCTAACCTCTTGTGATCTCAACAGTCACCAGACTGGTGTACGTCATACCTTGATACAGGTTAGGGACTAAAATCCTCTCCTTGACCATACAGTCACCAGACAGGTGTACGTACTACCTTAATACAGGTTAGGGACTAAAATCCTATCGTGAAACTTACAGTCACCAACAGGTGTACGTACTACCTTAATACAGTTAGGGAACTAAAATCCTAACTCTTGTGATCTCAACAGTCACCAACTGGTGTACGTCATACCTTGATACAGGTTAGGGAACTAAAATCCTAATCTCTTGTGATCTCAACAGTCACCACACTGGTGTACGTCATACCTTGATACAGGTTAGGGAACTAAAATCCTAACCCTGTATCTCAACAGTCACCAACTGGTGTACGTATACCTTGATACAGGTTAGGGAACTAAAATCCTATCTCTTGTGAACTCAACAGTCACCAACGGTGTACGTCATACCTTGATACAGGTTAGGGAACTAAAATCCTAATCTCTTGTGATCTCAACAGTCACCACACTGGTGTACGTCATACCTTCATACAGGTTAGGGAACTAAAATCCTCTAAACCATTATCAAGTCACCAACAGGTGTACGTCATACCTTAATACAGGTTAGGGAACTAAAATCCTAATCTCTTGAACTCAACAGTCACCAGCACGGTGTACGTCATACCTTATACAGGTTAGGGAACTAAAATCCTAATCTCTTGTGATCTCAACAGTCACCACACTGGTGTACGTCATACCTTGATACAGGTTAGGGAACTAAAATCCATCTCTCTGTGATTCAACAGTCACCAGACTGGTGTACGTCATACCTTAATACAGGTTAGGGAAATAAAATCCTAACCTCATGATAACTCAACAGTCACCAACAGGTGTACGTCATACCTTGATACAGGTTAGGGAACTAAAATCCTAATCTCTTGTGAATCAGTCACAACAGGTACACCAACAGTGGATTCACGCTCAAGTCATACCTGTGTACTATACCTGAAGGTTAGGGAACTAAAATCCTAATCTCTTGTGATCTCAACAGTCACCACACTGGTGTACGTCATACCTTGATACAGGTTAGGGAACTAAAATCCTAACTCTTGTGATCTCAACAGTCACCACACTGGTGTACGTCATACCTTGATACAGGTTAGGGAACTAAAATCCTAATCTCTTGTGATCTCAACAGTCACCAACTGGTGTACGTCATACCTTGATACAGGTTAGGGAACTAAAATCCTAATCTCTTGACTCAACATCACCAACGGTGACGTCAACTGACAGTAGGAACTAAAATCCTACTCTTGTGATCTCAACAGTCCACGTGTATCATACCTTGATACAGGTTAGGGAACTAAAATCCTACCTCTGTGAACACATTACAGTCACCAACAGGTGTACGTATACCTTGATACAGGTTAGGGACTAAAATCCTCTCTTGAAACCAACAGTCACCAGACAGGTGTACGTATACCTTAATACAGGTTAGGGAACTAAAATCCTAACTCTGTGAACTCATACAGTCACCAGACAGGATGTACGTACATACCTTGATACATGTTAGGGAACTAAAATCCTAATCTCTTGTGATCTCAACAGTCACCAAACTGGTGTACGTCATACCTTGATACAGGTTAGGGAACTAAAATCCTAATCTCTTGTGATCTCAACAGTCACCACACTGTGTACGTCATACCTTGATACAGGTTAGGGAACTAAAATCCTAATCTCTTGTGATCTCAACAGTCACCACACTGGTGTACGTCATACCTTGATACAGGTTAGGGAACTAAAATCCTAATCTCTTGTGATCTCAACAGTCACCAGACAGTTGTCGCTCTATACAGGCAAAATGCGCAAAGGCGTTGGCAAGGGCGTTGGCAAGGAACAAGGAAGTGGACGTGATGGTGGTGCAGGCAGAGGCCGAGGTCGTGTGCAAGCACTAATTTCGCAACAACAAAGGGCCATATCTCTTCGCTCGCACGTCCTGTCCCAAATTCTTGGGGGCCGCAGCAGTACACCACTGTTGAACCAAGACCAGTGTCAACAGGTTGTTACTTGGATAGCGGATAATGCTTTAAGTCAGATGGGCACCTCCACAAACACCCTGTCTTCCACACGGTCAACTGTCAGTAGCCGTGATACTGCACCGCACATTTCCCAACCTGATCCTCCTTCCTACCACCTGGCCGAGTACACGTCCACGAACATTACTGATCCCACACTAGGACACTCGGAAGAGCTGTTCACGTATCCATTCGCAGAATCTGGCCTGTCGCCACCTCCTCTTGAAGTGGGTGATGAGGAGATGGTATGTACAGATGCCCAAATATTTGAGCAGCCACGTTATGACGAACGGAACGTTGTCAAAGTGTCTCAACAAGGGGTGGACGATGATGAGACACAATTGCCAGGAAGTCAGGAGGAGGATCAGGGTGCGGAAGAGGAAGACGACGTGGTGGATGATCCAGTAGCTGACCCAACATGGCAGGAGGATATGCAGAGCGAGGACAGCAGTGCACAGGGGGAGGGAGGCGTAGCATCCCAACAGGCAGTACGAAGCAGGGTTGCGTCCGCAGGCAGAAGGCAGGCAACCGTTCCCCGGAACAACAACACGACTCAAGGTGCCTGTGCAAATGTTCGGTCTTCCCGAGTCTGGGAGTTTTTTAAGTTGGCTCCAGAAGACTCTAAAAAGGCCATTTGCCACACCTGCCATGCCACTATCAGCAGGGGTACGAAAACTAGCAGCCTGACCACCACCAGCATGATCAGGCACATGTCAGCCAAGCACCCGACTTTGTGGGAAGTACAACAGAGTCGAGGAGCGGTGCTTGCTGATGTCACTGCTACGTCTTCGCCTGTTGTGCATGCGAGCCAATCCCCTGTCCATGCTGGCCGCGAACAAGCCTCCGGCCCTGCACCTGAAGTTGCCCACGCACAAATTACACCACCATCAAGCACGTCCTTGTCCCAGCACAGCATTCAATTAACCATTCAGCAAACATTTGAACGCAGGCGCAAATACGCTGCTAACGCCCCACATGCCACAGTCCTGAATGATCACATTTCGCGACTCATAGCGCTAGAAATGTTGCCTTTCCGGCTGGTGGAGACGGACGCATTCCGCGACCTGATGGCGGCTGCTGTCCCACGTTACTCGGTCCCCAGCCGCCACTATTTCTCCAGATGTGCCATCCCCGCATTGCATAATCACGTGTCCAACAGCATCACACGTGCCCTGAACAATGCTGTTTCAGCCAAAGTCCACCTAACAACAGACACGTGGACAAGTGCTTGTGGGCAAGGCCGCTACATCTCCTTGACGGCACACTGGATTAATATTGTGGAGGCTGGGACCCAGTCTGAGCGAGGGACGGAACACGTCCTTCCCACACCAAGATAGCAGGCCCTACCTCTGTCAGGGTTTCACCGACACTCTACAGCTCCGGAATGTCATGCTCTTCAGCCTCCTCCTCCTGCGCATCCTCATCCACTGTACCCTCCACACCAGTCCCAAGCTGGAAGCACTGCAGCACTGCCTCTGCAAAGCGGCAACAGGCTGTGCTGAAGCTAGTCTGCATAGGTGACAAACCCCACAATGCAGAAGAGGTGTGGACAGCTCTGAAAGAGCAGGCAGATCACTGGCTCACACCTCTGAACCTAAAGCCAGGAAAGGTCGTGTGTGACAATGGCCGGAACCTGGTGGCAGCTTTGAGGCGAGGGCAGCTGACGCATGTTCCATGCGTGGCCCATGTGCTCAACCTGGTGGTTCAGAGGTTTGTGAAGTCATACCCAGAGGTGTCTGACCTGCTGGTAAAAGTTCGGCGTCTGTCTGCACATTTTCGCAAGTCACCTGCTGCTTCAGCCGGCCTTGCCGGCTTTCAGCGCCGTTTGCGTCAGACTGGTGTGTGATGTCCCCAAGCGTTGGAATTCAACTCTGCACATGTTGGTCAGGATATGTGAGCAGAAGAGGGCAGTTGTGGACTACCTGCATCACCTAAGCCGTCGGGAAATGGGTCAAACTCCACACATAACACCTGAGGAGTGGAGATGGATGTTGGACCTATGCACCATCCTCCAAAACTTTGAGGACTCCACCAAGATGGTGAGCGGCGATGACGCCATTATTAGCGTCACCATACCACTACTCTGCCTTCTAAAACGGTCTCTGCTGAAAATCAAAGAGGATGCATTGCAGGCCGAGCGCGATGACTTTGAGCAAGAAACAGTAGTGGGTGTGGGTGAAAACACACAGCCCAGCCTCATCTCATCACAACGTGCAGTGGAGGACTATGACGAGGAGGAGGATGAAGACATGGAGCAACTCTCTGGCCAAATTGAGGATATGACATGCACACCAGTCATACCCTCGATTCAGCGTGGCTGGCCAGAGGACAGGGGAGATGAGGAGGAGGAGGAGGAGGACAGCATGTTCAGTCATCGTGTTGGTATGGATACTGAAGTGATGGCTGTTAAGAGTCTGGCGCACATGGCTGACTTTATGGTAAGCTGCCTGTCTCGTGACCCTCGCGTTCAGAACATCTTGGCCGACAATCAGTACTGGTTGGCAACACTGTTAGACCCACGCTACAAGGAGAACTTTATGTCTCTCATTCCTGAGGCGGAGAGGTCAGCCAAAATGCAGCAGTTCCACAAGGCCATAGTCACGGAAGTAGTGAAATCATTCCCCTCACAAAACGCTAGCGGCATAGGTCAGGATTCGGTGGACAACCAAGGCGTACGGCCGAGAGGGGCACAAGTCCAATCCGCCAGAGGCAGGGGAACTGTCTTTACGATGTGGGACAGTTTTCTCAGCCCCTCACGTACCACAGCCCCTGAGGTGCGGGGTAGTGCCACCAGAAATGCTAAGTTTGGGCAGATGCTGAAGGAGTACCTTGCAGATCGAACAACTGTACTGCGAGATTCCTCTGTGCCTTTCAATTATTGGGTCTCCAAGCTCGACACGTGGCATGAATTGGCTCTCTACGCTTTGGAAGTCCTGGCCTGCCCTGCCGCTAGCGTTTTATCAGAGCATGTTTTCAGTGCTGCAGGTGGAATCATCACTGATAAACGCACCCGCCTGTCAACTGAAAATGCGGACAGGCTGACTCTAATCAAGATGAACAAGGGTTGGATTGGGCCAGACTTCACCACACCACCAGCAAATGACAACTGAATTAAAATTTTGTTATTTGAATTTGACATGTACCTCCACTCACCCATGGGTACACACTTCCGGACTTTGGCTAATCGCTGGACTGCTCCTCCTTCTCCTCATGTGACACCATGATGACCGTTACAATAGTTAGGCTGTTGTTTGAGGTATACCCGCAGTGGTAAATTTTTTCGCCCATTCTTTTAGAATGGGCATTACAACGACAGGAGTCCCGCTCCTTTTTAATGGGAAAAATGTTTTGAGGCCCTCCTGCACGTCTCTATCCAGGGACAATGTGGAGCATCCCAATTTTTGTCTGCCCTGACCAAAGGGCTATACTACAATACATCCACTTGAGGGTTACAGGCCCTACCGTATGTCTGTATGCATGGGTCATTGTTGAACCTCCCAATTTTTGGCTGCCCTGACCAAAGGGCTATACTACAATACACCCACTTGAGGGTTACAGGCCCTACTACATGTCTGTATGCATGGGTCATTGTTGAACCTCCCAATTTTTGGCCGCCCTGACCAAAGGGCTATACTACAATACACCCACTTGAGGGTTACAGGCCCTACTGCATGTCTGTATGCATGGGTCATTGTTGAACCTCCCAATTTGTGGCTGCCCTGACCAAAGGGCTATACTACAATACACCCACTTGAGGGTTACAGGCCCTCCTGCACGTCTCTATACAGGGACAAAGAGGAGCCTCCCAATTTTTGGCTGCCCTGACCAAAGGGCTATACTACAATACACCCACTTGAGGGTTACAGGCCCTACTACATGTCTGTATGCATGGGTCATTGTTGAACCTTCCAATTTGTGGATGCCCTGACCAAAGGGCTATACTACAATACACCCACTTGAGGGTTACAGGCCCTACTACATGTCTGTATGCATGGGTCATTGTTGAACCTCCCAATTTGTGGCTGCCCTGACCAAAGGGCTATACTACAATACACCCACTTGAGGGTTAGAAGCCCTACTACATGTCTGTATGCATGGGTCATTGTTGAACCTCCCAATTTTTGGCTGCCCTGACCAAAGGGCTATACTACAATACACCCACTTGACGGTTACAGGCCCTCCTGCACGTCTCTATTCAGGGATAAAGAGGAGCCTCCAAATTTTTGGCTGCCTGACCAAAGGACTATACTACAATGCACCCACTTGAGGGTTACAGGCCCTACTACATGTCTGTATGCATGGGTCATTGTTGAACCTCCCAATTTGTGGCTGCCCTGACCAAAGGGCTATACTACAATACACCCACTTGAGGGTTACAGGCCCTACTACATGTCTGTATGCAAGGGTCATTGTTGAACCTCCCAATTTTTGGCTGCCCTGACCAAAGGGCTATACTACAATACACCCACTTGAGGGTTACAGGCCCTACTACATATCTGTATGCATGGGTCATTGTTGAACCTCCCAATTTTTGGCCGCCCTGACCAAAGGGCTATACTACAATACACCCACTTGAGGGTTACAGGCCCTACTGCATGTCTGTATGCATGGGTCATTGTTGAACCTCCCAATTTGTGGCTGCCCTGACCAAAGGACTATACTACAATACACCCATTTGAGGGTTACAGGCCCTCCTGCACGTCTCTATCCAGGGACAAAGAGGAGCCTCCCAATTTTTGGCTGCCCTGACCAAAGGGCTATACTACAATACACCCACTTGAGGGTTACAGGCCCTACTACATGTCTGTCTGCATGGGTCATTGTTGAACCTCCCAATTTGTGGCTGCCCTGACCAAAGGGCTATACTACAATACACCCACTTGAGGGTTACAGGCCCTACAACATGTCTGTATGCATGGCTCATTGTTGAACCTCCCAATTTTTGCCTGCCCTGGCCAAAGGCCTATACTACAATACACCCAGTTTTTCTTTACAGGCCCTCCTGCACGTCTCTATCCAGGGACAATGTGGAGCCTCCCAATTTTTGGATGCCCTGGCCAAAGGGCTATACTACAATACACCCAGTTCTTGTTTACAGGCCATCCTGCATGTCTGTATCCAGGGGAATTGGTGAACCTCCCAATTTTGGACTGCCCTTGCAAAGGAAGATACTACAATAGACCCAGTTCCTCAAAATGGGCACTTTATTTCTAGACAGGGCTTCATGTATGTCTCTTGTCAGGGTCATCGGAGTGTCGCACAATGTTTTCACGTAAAATCTTTCATGTAATCACAAAAAGTGACATACACCAGCTGTATCTCACTATTGGGTATGTGCCCTTAACATTTCCACCCTAAATATTCATTTTGGTGTCATTTTGGAAGGTTTTCTGGAGACTCCGTAAAATTGGCGTGAAACTCGGACAACATTGTTCACAGCTGTGACTTTTGAGTGAGAAATGCTTCCAGGGGTCTTCCCCATGGTGTTGCCATGTCATTTCAGCACTCTTCTGAGACTTTTGTGACATTTTTAGGGTTTTTCCATGCTGCCGGCAGTCATTTCATAAAAATACTCGTGTCTCCCATAGGATAACATTGGGCTCGTTACTCGGGCCGAGTACACGAGTATCTCGGGATGCTCGGCCCGAGCTTCGAGCACCCGAGCATTTTAGTACTCGCTCATCACTACTCAACACCAGGTCACGGGCGCCCGTACTAGCTATCTGTTCTCCTTTTCTGCAGGCTTGTTCAAGCAGTACTTGGAGGGCGTTGGCATATTGAGGGATGTCCTCCGACTCGAGTTGAGTTCGCCGGAAGAACATATACCGTAATGTTCCCGCATATGTGGTCGGCCCATAGGTGTTCTCCAGAACCCGCACCAAGTCATCCAACGTACGCCGGCCTCTAACCGTCTCCAGCCTGACTGTCGTCCACGCCTCCCCCTCTAATGTTAGCATGGCCATTTCTGCTAAGGTCTTAGGATCAATGTTATACATCTCCCCCACTATCTTAAGTTGTTCGGTCCATTCAGTTACAGGATAGTTCTGTCCATTAAACTTCCTCACTTGATTGACAATAGATGCCGGGGAGCTGTCCGGTTATAAGTTACTACCGGGAGGAGATTCTGTTGATCACACATCCTGCTGACTACGCCAGATGTAATGACCGGTGGTAAGGTCGCGGGTGTGTGTGTATGTCTTGCTTCAACAGAATCTCCATACTCAGATTTAACCGGTAGTAACATCTCTTTACTGTAAAACATATCTATAACACAGTCAACTGATCTAGCTGCACACATGTATATGGTGGAGTCCCCGGATCTTCCCTTTATCCGGGTGCGCAGCAAGAAGAAGAAAAAGAAAAAAACAAAATGGAGATATCTTACCCTAACTTTCCCTCAAAGCACGTACCAGTCTATCACAGAAGAAGATGTCGCTCCCACGTGGCCGGCCTGGGATCTCACGATGACGGGTCCCGGTGCAGCGCTGAAGGGGGAAACTCCTCAGTCCTCCTCTTTGGTCTTCTTCCGCAGGTAACAGATTTTTGTTAGTCTCTCTCTCTGTCCCGGGGCACACCGAGCAGCAGAAGGGAGATCACGGTAGCACAGATGGCTCCCTTATGTCGGTCACAGCCCCTACACATGTAATCCGGTGGCAATGTCCTGAATTTGAGTTGGACCCTCGGTAAAATAATGTCCTGCAGACCGGGGGTTGCAACAGCGATCCTCATGGGGTATTTCTTCCCAAGAATCCGGTTGCAAAAGAGCCCTATGTCGGGAGACACCACACGCAGGTCTGTCCTGGCTGAGCTCTGGGTCTGCACTGCTCTCCCGCCCTTTCTCTTCCTGGGTAAACAAAAGAGATTGCAGGGGATTTCCCACCTCTGTGATTGTTTCTGCACTTGTCCACCAGGGGGCATTAGTGGACTGTACAAAGTCCAATTCCATGTCCATCTCAATGCAGCAGTCTGAATTGTTCACCTCATTACATATACATAGTTGGGAGTCACTGACTCAGACGTAATTAAAGGAACAATCCAGGTAAAACTGAAAGACTGTACCCTGCCTATAAACTGGGCTTTAGGGTGTAGTGTCCCCGACAGAGGGGATCAAAGGGCACTTAAAGGGGTTGTCATGTGAAAAAAGCATATTTTAATCTATAGATTAATAACCACAATTGGATGTTAAAAAAAAGTTCCTGTACTTAGATAATCTAATAAATATGCCCCTGCTAAGTACTGTGTAATGGATGTGTCTGACCATGTAGTGCTGCTACTTTGTATATGCGTGGTCAGTACATAGCAAAACTGCTGGCCATGGGAGGAAGAATAAAGGATTCTACAGATGACATAGCAAGATCTCGCAACTGCTGTTTTCTGTGAGTTAAACATTTCCTGCCTGTTTTGTCACAGGTTGAGAATTTCTGCCACATTTTATCAGCCCTCTGAGCTCATCATACATCATCTCAATGTAGGGGATCGGTCTACTGCTGCGCGCATAGGTCATTCACTTGATCTATGGTGAGCTCAGTGTTCTGAAGACATGGCAGAAACACTTGCTCCTGTGATAAAACAGGCAGGAAAATTATTTATATCACAAAAAGCAACAGCAGCTGCAATTCCATGCTGTCCTGTCTGTATACTTTCTTTTGATTTCTCCTCTGCCCAGGAGCTGTAGTATGATCAGACCATGTCCCTGTATGGTCAGACACAATCATTACACAGTACATAGCAGGGACACATATATATGATTATCTCAGCACAGGAGATGTGGTATGATCAGACCATGTCCCTGTATGGTCAGACACATCCATTACACAGTACATAGCAGGGACACATATACAAGATCTGAGCACAAGAGATGTGATATGATCAGACCATGTCCTTGTATGGTCAGACACATCCATTACACAGTACATAGCAGGGACACCTATATAAGATTATCTCAACACAGGAGATGTGGTATGATCAGACCATGTCCCTGTACAGTCAGACACATTCATTACACAGTACATTGCAGGGACACATATATAAGATTATCGCAGCACAGGAGATGTGGTATGATCAGACCATGTCCTTGTACAGTCAGACACAACTATTACACAGTACATAGCAGGGACACTTATATAAGATTATCTCAGCACAGGAACATTTTTTTAATCACACCAAATTGTGGAGATTATTTTTTTTCCAAGATCTATTGATTAAAATGCACTTTGTTTGTGAGACAATACCTGTAAAATAGAACCCCGGTATCATGTATGTGCCTTATGAACTTATTAGAACTAAGTGTAAGGTTTTTTTTTGGCATTGCTCATTTACATTGTTCTTTCATTTCTAAAAATGTAGGCTCCTCTGATGGTCAATACATTCACTAAGAAAACTGTAAAGTACTTTAGTTACGTGAAATGTTTTGAGCCTAAAAATTCATAGCAAAGTGCTGTCCATTTGGTGTCTCCCTGCTTTCAGTCATATTGTTCACTGTATCTTGTCAAGTGTAATTTGCCTTGAACAGCAGAGAGTCTGACACAAATTTCACAAAGTGTAGAAGAGACTTTGTCTCTGCACAGGAAGTGAGGTGGAGCTTTCTGCACTATAGGAAGTTATATCGGAGTTTTTTTGTCTATAGAAAGTTGCGGTGGGTCTTGGTCCCTTTACAGCAAGTATATACAGAGCTTTGTCTCTCTGCAGGAATTTGGGGTGGCATTATCTCTATAGAAAATAGAGGTGGGGTTTGACCTAGAAAAGAAGTGGCATTGGGCATTGAGACAATCTCTTCACAAGAAGTGAAGTGATACTTTGTCTCCCTACAGGAAGTGGGGTGCAGCTTTTTTTCTTTATAGGAAATGATATAAGGACTTTGTCTTCAGAAAGTTGAAGTTTGTTTCTCTACAGGAATTATTTTTATTACTTATTTATAGAGCACCATTGATTCAATGGTGCTGTACATGAGAAAGGGTTACATACAAACAAGCTACAAATCCAATGAACAAACTAACAGTGACAGACTGATACAGAGGGGAGAGAGGACCCTGCCCTTGCAGGCTTACATTCTACAGGGCAGTGGGGAGAGACAGTAGGTTGGGCCTGCTCTTGTGGTGCTGGAGCCCCGGGTCCGATGGTGGTGGAGCGCCAGGTCCAGTGGTGGTGAGGTGGCATTTTGGTCATTGCAGATTGTAGGGGGATGCGGAACGTTCAAGTGTGGAGGAAAGAAGGAAGTTTAGGGAGGATCGAAGATTACGAGTTGGATGATATTGGGAGATTAGTTCAGAGATATATAGGGGGGCAGATTGTGGACGTCTTGTAAATCAATGTTAGTAGTTTGAATTGGATACATTGGAGAATTGGGAGCCAGTGGAGGGATTTGCAGAGGGGGAAGTGGAGGAATAGCGAGGAGAGAGGTGGATTAGTCGGGCAGAGATTAAGGACAGATTGGAGAGGTGCAAGAGTGTTAGCAGGGAGGCCACAGAGGAGGAGGTTGCAGTAGTCGAGACGGGGAATGATGACGGCATGCACTATTAGTTTAGTAGATTGAGGGTTGAGAAAGGGACGGATTCTGGAAATATTTTTGAGTTGGAGGCGGCAGGAGGTGGCGAGAGCTTGGATGTGTGGTCTGAAGGATAAGACAGAGTCAAGGGTTACTCCGAGACAGAGGACTTCAGGTGTAGGGCAAAGTGTGATGTCATTTATTGTGATAGGTCTGGTAAGGAAGGTGTGTGAGATGGAGCAAAAAAAAAAATCGCAGCTTGCAGCGTTTTTGTGTCCGGGGCAAAAAGTTACACAAAACCGGATCCTTCTGGTTTCTGTCAGATCCGGCGCGATCCAGTGCCATAGACTCCCATGTTAGGGGGCGCCGGATCGCGCCGGATCTGACAGAAAATCAGGTCCGGCTCCCGGACACTGGGTGCTGAGGCTCAGCGCCGGTCGGCATTGAACTACAGCACCGTGGAGAGCTCCCCGCTGAGATTTCATAACCGCGGCTAGCAGGAGCTAGCTGCAATTTTGAAACTTCAGCAGGAACAGCTCCTGGAGCTGCGATCTGCCGATTGCGGCAGAAAACAGGACTGAAGGGCATATTTGCCCTTCGGTTCTGTTTTGTCCGAGGCTGTCAGGTTCTGTCCGGTGCTTCCTACAAAACACCGGACAGAACCTGACAAGGGAAAAAAATGGTGTGAAGCCGGCCAGAGCGTTTTTGGTCTGTCTTTGCTCGTCAGTTTTTGTAGCCAAAACCAGGAGTGGGTGATAAATACAGAAGTGGTGACGTGTTTCTATTATACTGTCACCATTCAAATGGGGGAAACATTTTGTATCCTTATTGGGGTCCCAAAAATGTAAACCTAAAACATCAGACACATCAAGTTTTGCTTTGCCCTCCAAATTTCAATCTTGATCCCCTAACTTTAAACCTGATCGGTATCACAGTGTTGGCTGAAAATGATTTTGTCAATTATTTTTTTCTGTATAGGCTTTGATTAGAAATTCATTGGAAAGTTAATCACCGACCGAAATGGCAGATGCTATTTCCATACGTAGCAGAGAGAGAATTAATCAATGTTATCACACATCTAATTTAGATGATTGTCTAATAATGTGGATCGGTAGAAAAAAATGATAATTTGTACCCGATGATGCAGACTTATAATATGAATCTCCCTCCCGCTTCCAAATGGAAACAGATGGGAAATGTAATTCATATACGGTATGTGTCTCACAATGACTAAAAGAAGAAGTAGAGAAAGGCGATGTTCAGCATGTGTCTCACAGCAAGGAACAGCTAAAATTAACAAATAGCATTACTATAAATTCTTCAAATCAAGCTTCATGCATAATGCAATTTGCTTAAATACCATGAACTGTGCTACTTCAGCTCCATCTCAAGATGGAAAAACACCCTCACTGAAGACAGAGAATAAAATAACTATATTTCATGCCTGCCAAGAAAAAAATTCAAACTAAAAAATATTAAAAATATTAAAAAAATGTAAAACTAAATATATTTATTATGATTTATTATAATTATATAATAATATCATTTATTTTGCTACTGAAAATTATCAATAGGAAGGTTAGCGCAAGTTTGGTGATTTTCACAAAACAACATATGGATCTGAACAACACACAGTGTATAAATACACGGAAAAATAGATTATAGCAGCAAAGGTAGTGTGGCAATTTGCACATTGAATGTGTTGGGGGACATTCAAAGGTAGCGGGATTGAGGCAATATAGGCACATTTTTCCATAAAATAAAGTCCAGCAGTCTATTAACACATCATAAACTGCATATAGTGCACAGTTCATTTACGATACATCAGCGGAACATAAGTAACATCCCAGTCTATTCTAATGGTAGATACGCCCGCCTGGCATTTACTTCGTAGATCGATGGAACATTATTGACATATCAGTCTGTTGCAATGGCGGATATGCCCACCTGACATTAACTCTCATACTTAGTTACAGTGTGTCAGTGTATGCATCACAACCCACACACAGACCTCACAACGCATCATCCAGGAAATTGCCTCACTAGGATCACAGACTCCTATCTATTCCAGACCCCCAGCAGGACTGAAACTTCCTCAACCCCATGTTCTCCTCACTGTGTGTCTTCCAGGATGCCAGCCACTTTCAACCATACTATCCCAGGTGCCTTGCAGGACAATGGCTGCTCCAAACACCGAGAGCGAGCCCTCACAGGTTCTGCCATTCTCTCCAGACATCCATGGTCTTTCACCTCTCATGTGCTCTCTGGCCCAGACATCACCTGTCTGCTGTCCAGAATTCCAGAGTGTCTATCAGCCATATTTTCCTTCTTCTCCTCTCGCTTCCTTAAACTAAATGTTGACAAAACTGAACTCATCATCTTTCACCCATCTCGCGCACCTCCCTTACCTGATCTATCTATCACAACAAATTATATCACACTTGTACTTGAAGTCCGCTGCCTCGGGAGTGATCCTTGACTGCCTTAAACACACATTCAAG
Source organism: Allobates femoralis (assembly GCA_033576535.1). NCBI lineage: Eukaryota > Metazoa > Chordata > Amphibia > Anura > Aromobatidae > Allobates > Allobates femoralis. The sequence goes on along the minus strand of JARQOC010000001.1, from coordinate 50,564,982 downwards.
CTCTCGCCACCTCCTGCCTCTCCAACTCAAAAATATTTCCAGAATTTGTCCCTTCCTCAACCCTCAATGTACTAAACTACTAGTGTATGCCCTCATCATCTCCCGCCTTGACTACTGCAACCTCCTCCTCCATGTCCTCCCTGCTAACACTCTTGCACCTCTCCAATCTGTCCTTAACTCTGCTGCCTGACTAATCCACCTCTCTCCTCGCTATTCCTCCACTTCTCCCCTTTGCAAATCCCTCCACTGGCTCCCAATTCACCAGCATTTCCAATTCCAACTACTAACATTGACTTACAAAGCCATCTACAATCTGTCCCCCTTATATATCTCTGAACTAACCTCCCGATATCATCCAACTCATAATCTTCGATCCTCTCAAGACTTCCTCCTTTCCTCCACACTTGTACGTTCCTCATCTAACTGCCTGCAAGACTTCGCCCGAGCATCCCCCATTCTCTGGAATTCTTCACCTTAAAACGTCTGACTGTCCCCTACACTCGGAACCTTCAAGTGGAACCTGAAAACCCATCTCTTCAGAACAGCCTACAGCCTGCAATGACCACCTCACCACCACTGGACCCGGCGGACAACCACCACTGGACCTGGCGCTTCACCACCATTGGACCCGGCACTCCATCACCATTGAACCCAGCGCTCAACCACCACTCGAGGAGACCCATCCTACTGTTTCCCTCTCCATTGCCCTGTAGAATGTAAGCCCGCAAGGACAGGGTCCTCTCTCCCCTCTGTACCGGTCTGTCAATGTTTGTTCATTGTATTTTTAACTTGTTTGTATGTAACCCTTTCTCATGTACAGTACCATGGAATCAATGGTGCTCTATAAATAAATTAATAATAATAATAATCATAATAATAATGTGCTCACACAAACACACGATATAAGGTATAAGCCACACCCATCCTCTCAGCAACTTCAAACTTATGGCACCACAAGTCCCATAGTGACCTTTCTGAGTTTCTATTGCAGAGCATAACTTGCTGATCTACAAGTCCCAGCATACATATTTGCAATGCAGCAAGCTGCTGCATGACAGTAATCTACTTTATAATTGTCTAAGGCGTCTGTCGGTCACAGAAATCGCGCGCCAGACAGAGGCTGCTCACTGGTGTTGGAGCATCAGCTGTTCATTTAAGCTGACCGGTGGGAAAGCCGACAGTGATGTCGGCTTTCCCGCTGCACCCACCTCTACTTCCAGCAGCCAGGTGCCTGCTCTTTTCTGCCTGCTCCCAGCAGTTTACAGCCCTCCTGCCCGGTGCCCCCATAGGTTAAAATCTGCTTAGAGGGCCTGTGGTGATGTCAGAATTATGGGCGGAGCCATGTCACATGACTGACATCACCTCAGGTCCTTAACTTCACGGACTGGGGGAACAAACACAGAGGCAGCCACAACCAGGTACTGCAGCCTACTGACCCCTGATCACAGTCACCATACAATCAGTCCCACACTCACTACACACAGTCACACACCATACACACATATACACACACTCAGCCCTGCACTCACTACAAACAGACGCACACATATACACACACTCAGCCCTGCACTCACTATACACAGCCACACACATATGCACACACTCAGCCCTGCACTCAGGTCACACTCACCCTGCACTCACATCACACTCTGCCCTGCACTCACGTCACACTCTGCCCTTCACTCACGTCACACTCTGCCCTTCACTCACGTCACACTCTGCCCCGCACTCACATCACACTCTGCCCCGCACTCACATCACACTCTGCCCTGCACTCACGTCACATTCTGTCCTGCACTCACGTCACACTCTGTCCTGCATTCATGTCACACTTAGCCCTGCACTCACTTCACACTCACCCTGCACTCACTTCACACTCAGCCCTAGACTCACGTCACACTTACCCTACACTCACTTTGCACTCACGTCACACTGTCTCCAACGCAAATCCCGTGTCGCTGATTGGTCGCGTGATTTCCGTTACAGCAAAACAGGCACAGTCCGCCCAGTCTCCGGCCCCCCTCCACTTGGTCTCCCGCCCGCTGCTCACCCGCTCCATGCTCCATCTGCCCACCGCTCAATCTCCCCACTGCTCACCCCGCCATTCTTCTTCTTTTCGCAGAATAGACTTCAGAAATTCAAAGGCCGTGGGGGTGGAGCTACCAAAGGGGCATCGTAATGGCCGTGAACAAGGACACGTCCACCACATCAGGGCTATGCGCTTGGACACACCTTTTATGATGCCCCCTCTTAACTCCACCCCCTGAAACCTTGGAATTGCTGACATCTATACTGGAGGAAGAAAAAGAAGATATGCTGGGGTGAGAGGTGGCTGGACAGAAGCCTGGAGCGGGTTAGAACTGAGGGGGGCCACTGCTGCACACCCGCACCGCCGCACAACCTCACACCCACATATTCTAGAATACCTGATGCGTTAGAATCGGGCCACCATCTAGTAATAATATATTTTCCAATATTGTCAGAATTTCCAATATGCATTTTATAGTCACTATTTACAATTATCAAAGGTGCATCTTGCATTTAAGGAAGATGTCGTAAATGATGACGTATGTGATCTCTGACCAACTTATATTTCGGATTCGGTAGTTCAGTAGAAAATTTCCCTCTTTGGCATTGCTTGGAAATTTCTGTTGCTGAAATTAAACAATGAAGTAACAACAAACAAAAACAACAAAGTAAAGGTATAAAAAAAATAAATGTGCAACAAAAATATCTGAGCAGTCCTAAAGGGTAATGAGTTCTCAATAAAATAGATTTGCTATCATTACACTAAGTCTTACACCAGTTTCAAAAGTGTTGAAATGAGCTCCACGACCTGGCTCTTTCATGAGTTTACTGACTAGGGATGAGCGGACTCATGGATGTTCAGGTTCAGCGGGTAGATAAGAGTTTGGTTCAGTACCCGGACTTGACCCTAACTTGATCCTGAACACCATATACCGTATATACTCGTGTATAAGCCGAGTTTTTCAGCCCAAAAATTGGGCTGAAAAGTCCCCCCCTCGGCTTATACACGGGTCAATACGGTAACTCAGGCTGGGGGAGGCTGCTGTATGAGCGGCCCCATCATGTGGGGCCGCTCATTATATATGCACTGCTTCCCCCTGTCAATCAGCGGCAGGGGGAAGCAGTTCATATATGGCCCCCAAATGCTGGCACTCGCCCCCCTCCTTGTAAGGCCCCCACCCGGCTGCTTAAGTTACCATCCTTGCTCTTCTGATCCGCGCCGGGCTCCATGCTCCGTCCTCGGCAGTATCCAGGGTCATGTGACCGGCCGGTCGCATCACGTCATTGCTACTGGCCGGAGACCCCGGATGCAGCAGAGGACGGGACCGTGGAAGACCGGCGCGGATCAGAAGAGCAAGGATGGTAACTTAAGCAGCCGACGGGGGGGGGGATGGGGATGCTTATAACGGAGGGGGACGAGTGCCAGCATTTGGGGGCACATATCACTGCTGGGGCCAGTATATACCTGTGGGGCTGCTGTATACCCCTCTGGTCTGCTGTATACCCCTCTGGGGCTGCTATATACCTATGGGGCTGCTGTATACCACTGGGGCTGCTGTATACCCCTCTGGAGCTGCTGTATACCCCTCTGGGGCTGCTATATACCCCTCTGGGGCTGCTGTATACCCCTCTGGGGCTGCTGTATACCCCTCTGGGGCTGCTGTATACCCCTCTGGGGCTGCTGTATACCTATGGGGCTGCTGTATACCCCTCTGGGGCTGCTGTATACCTCTGGGGCTGCTGTATACAGCTCTGGGGCTGCTGTATACAGCTCTGGGGCTGCTGTATACCTATGGGGCTGCTGTATACAGCTCTGGGGCTGCTGTATACCTATGGGGCTGCTGTATACAGCTCTGGGGCTGCTGTATACCTATGGGGCTGCTGTATACAGCTCTGGGGCTGCTGTATACCTATGGGGCTGCTGTATACCCCTCTGGGACTGCTGTATACCCCTCTGGGGCTGCTGTATACCCCTCTGGGGCTGCTGTATACCTATGGGGCTGCTGTATACAGCTCTGGGGCTGCTGTATACAGCTCTGGGGCTGCTGTATACAGCTCTGGGGCTGCTGTATACCTATGGGGCTGCTGTATACCTATGGGGCTGCTGTATACCTCTGGGGCTGCTGTATACTTATGGGGCTGCTGTATAGCTATGGGGCTGCTGTATACAGCTATGGGGCTGCTGTATACAGCTCTGGGGCTGCTGTATACAGCTCTGGGGCTGCTGTATACAGCTCTGGGGCTGCTGTATACAGCTCTGGGGCTGCTGTATACCTATGGGGATGCTGTATACAGCTCTGGGGCTGCTGTATACCTATGGGGCTGCTGTATACAGCTCTGGGGCTGCTGTATACAGCTCTGGGGCTGCTGTATACCTATGGGGCTGCTGTTTACAGCTCTGGGGTTGCTGTATACCTATGGGGCTGCTGTATACAGCTCTGGGGCTGCTATATACCTATGGGGCTGCTGTATACCTATGGAGCTGCTGTATACCTCTGGGGCTGCTGTATACCCCTCTGGGGCTGCTGTATACCCCTCTGGGGCTGCTGTATACCCCTCTGGGGCTGCTGTATACCCCTCTGGGGCTGCTGTATATACCCGTGGGAGGCTGCTGTATACACCTCTGGGGCTGCTGTATATACCTCTGGTGAGGCTGCTGTATATACCTCTGGGTAGGCTGCTGTATATACCTCTGGGGAGGCTGCTGTATATACCACTGGGGAGTCTGCTGTATATACCACTGGGGAGGCTGCTGTATACTACCACTGGGGAGGCTGCTGTATACTACCACTGGGGAGGCCTGTATACCACACTGCTGGGGGCTGTATACCTGTGCTGGAGTCCACCCTCAGCTTATACACAAGTCAATAGGTTTTCCCAGGTTTTGGGGGCAAAAGTAGGGGGGTCGGCTTATACACGGGTCGGCTTATACACGAGTATATACGGTAAGTCAATGGAGACCCAAACTTTTGTGCCGTAAAATAGTCTCAGTAAAGGTTAGGGTGCTGCAAAATAGGGGTAAGAGCAGGACAATTGTTCTACAACAAATGTAGATAGGGAAAAGAAAAAAATGACGAAGGTGATACATATTTTCGATAACAAGTCAAGATAAAGCAGACAGCTGAGGGCTGCAGCCTGCAGCTGTCTGCTTTACCTTGGCTGGTTATCAAAAATGGGGTGACCTTAAGACAATTTTTTTTGTATTATTTATTAGTTAAGTAAGGCTAAAAACACCCTTTAGTGCCCACAGAAAGGCACTAAAGGGTGCAAGCATACAATATGTAGAGGGGAAACTGTGTTTTTGTCAACCATCAGAGGACAGTGTGTGCCAAGCAATGTGTTACTTGGTCCTATATAGACCCGATGACGGGATTCGGCCGGCCAATTACAGCATGCATTGGGAGCTTGTAACGTAACTTCTGACCTGTCCAGTCAGAAGTTACAGCCTCAAGAAGGCATTGCAGGACTGCAGTGGCATCGGTAAAAGGTGAAGCTGCTGGAAGGTGAGAATATGACAGGGGGCAGAAGACGTAGCTTTAAAGTGCCACTCCTGCTCTTAAAAAAAAGCCAAAATGCTGGAGTGGTGCTTTTAGACGGTGTAAGAGTTGCCAGTCTTATTGAATTGGTACCTTTGACTTCTTATGTGGGCAAGGGACCTTTGTGCTTTCTCAGAAACTAGGACTTAAGGCACATAAAACATCTGCAACCTCTTGTATTACCTTTGATGGCTGCAAAAAACTAAATTAATAAAAAGATTTGTGGTTCAGAAGTGAGAATTGTGACAAAGCTCTGAATAGAAAACCACTTGCAGACAAATAAGATGTTCGGTAGAGATGACAAGATTACCTTTTCTTTGCCTTTCCTTCGGATAAATGCCCACTGTGTAGACTTCTATGTAATTTGTGCACTTTTCTCTTCATCCCTCTTTTGTATAGAGATGATAGGTGTCTGAATTTACATTGCAGATCTATAAAGTAAAAACAAACACCGCCTTCCAGATATCTGTTGGCGCTAAATAAACCATTGCATTGCCTGCTGGAAGCTTTCATAAGATATGACAATAAGACTGCATATTGGCTGCTATGAAATTGCACGTTACAATTGCATTTTCTGCCATTTATATTTTTGAACTGCTTTACACATCACAACACTGCTCTTAAAATCCTTGTAAAATAAAGCTCACTGAGAGCCACTCATCGTAGACAAAAAGTGAGAATATTCACAATGGCGGCAGCCCTATCCAGCTCCTGCCCCCTAACAGTAGTCACCCAGAGCCCCTATTACCAGTATAATGACAGCAATACCTTTTCCCCAGAAATCACACAGGCAGTATACCAGGATCAAGGGTTCCTACCTTACCCCATTCAGATCTGCTCTCATACGTCACCATCTGGAGACCTGTTCTCCATAGCTGTTTGCTAGAGCTAGTGCTTATTATCCAAGCTGGAAGACAATCGTGAGCCAAACATCACAGGTCCGCGAGCAACATGTTGGAGACCCATGGTGTACAACATAGGTACAGCTGCATCTCAATGAATTAGAATATCAGCAAAAAATTAATTTTTTTCAATAATTCAATATATAAAGTGAAACACAAACTACTGTAGTGCATCTCAACTAATTAGAATATCATCAAAAATCAATATCATATTGCCATGTTTCATGGAGTTTTCTGGGAGCCCTGAAACACATTGACTAATAAATCAAGTGTGATGGAGTGGATGAGGGGAATGGAGCAGGAAGGGAAAACGGTGAAGGGCAACTGGGAGGCTAAACTTCCTAAGTGATGACCTGTGGAAGATAATACGAGTACATAGCCCCTGAGGACGTTCTAGCTGCAACCACACGGGGTTGCAAATGGTCGATATCCTAAACAGATAAATAACTCCAGTTGTAGGAGCTCCAGCCACACACTTCCACCTTACGAGTTTTGACAGCACCCATAGGGTAGGGTCACATTGCAAACCTAAATTGCATTCACCGCATCCGGATCCGGATGCGGTGAACGCAATGCCGGGCACACACATTTTTTTACAAAAATGTGTGCTGAATACCGCACTGCGGTCACCGGATGGCTCAGGATGTGTAATCCTGAGCCATCCGGTAACTGCATAGGTTGCGGTTCCCGGCTCAGCAAACCTAGTAAAGAGTTAAATTGATTACTAAAGTACTGTTTGAGGTCTGTAGGGGGCTTAGACTCCCCTACAGACGGCCGCCCACTTCGGTGGCCTCCTAATACAATATCCCCGCTGGCACGGGCTTCTCCGAGCCCGTGCAAGTCCCCACACCCCCAGCCCCCCGAATTACTATACAGGGGTGCCTGCACCCCTCTTGTATCCTTATTCCTCTATGGGGGGGAAAATTATATATTACAGTCTTGGTGAAAGTACATATTTACGTGTCTTCTGCTCCAATGTGGTGACGAATCCATGGGCGGGGCTGTTTGCGGCAGCCTCCGCCCCATCATTTCTTATGGCCGCCCCCTCTGTGCCTCAGCCATTGATGTGAGGCCGGCCGCGTCATGAAAGGGGCGGGGCGCACGGTGTGACGTGTTCGGCCCGCCCCTTTCATGATGCGGCCGGCCTCACATCAATGGCTGAGGCACAGAGGGGGCGGCCATAAGAAATGATGGGGCGGAGGCTGCCGCAAACAGCCCCGCCCATGGATTCGTCACCACATTGGAGCAGAAGACACGTAAATATGTACTTTCACCAAGACTGTAATATATAATTTTCCCCCCCATACAGGAATAAGGATACAAGAGGGGTGCAGGCACCCCTGTATAGTAATTCGGGGGGCTGGGGGTGTGGGGACTTGCACGGGCTCGGAGAAGCCCGTGCCAGCGGGGATATTGTATTAGGAGGCCACCGAAGTGGGCGGCCGGTCTGTAGGGGGGTCTAAGCCCCCCTACAGACCTCAAACAGTACTTTAGTAATCAATTTAACTCTTTACTAGGTTTGCTGAGCCGGGAACCGCAACCTATGCAGTTACCAGATGGCTCAGGGATTACACATCCTGAGCCATCCGGTGACCGCAGTGCGGTCCCGGCAAACGCTGCGAAAACTGCTGCCTGCATGATTTTAAACGCAGGCAGCAGTGCCGGATCCGGCCACCGGATGGCTTGTGAAGCCATCCGGTGTTTTGCATAGGCTCCTATCAGGAGCGTTTCCTGGTCCGGTTTTGAGCTTTTTTAAAGTTCAAAACCGGATCAGGATTTTGCAAACAAAACGGAAATGTGACCCTAGCCATACATAATCATTCAGGTCTGGAACTGAACGTTTATCACCATTCACGCGGTTACAGACAGAGAATCCCTTCTTAGATTGGCAAACAACAGAGACGTTTCCCTGTCTCTTCTCAGGAGACTTTCTCAGAGATGGCTTAGGGGAGTCACCACCATCCCCCTCTAACACTTCTCAGGATAACACCTGAGTCCAGCATCAATCTGAGGTGTAGGCTGGGTTTTACCCCTATTCTTTGGAAGGTGTTTAACCACCTCCACTGGAGACATAGGGGCAGGCTTGACCAACATGGCAGAGACTGTAATACCTCAGGAACTCAAGGGATGTCAGCGGCTGAAAAACGGTTTTAGCACAGTATGGACAGACCGTAATAAAGTGATCAGCTTGACCACAAAAGAAACAAGACCTCCTAACCTGATGATCTACAGATAGGCTGGTATGAGAAATCACATTCCCCAACTGCTTAGGAACATCACAACCCACATGTGTAGCCTCCACAGCAGGGATAGCCACCAGGGGAAGGATTGGTTCAGATCTCTCTCGTCTGTTCAACCTAATAGCAAGCACCATAGTAGCCTCCAGCGGCTCCAGAGCAGCGGGTCCATCTCCAGAACTTAGAGCAATACTCCTCGGCTGGACGAGCTCCCTGCCTGAGCTTATGTAGTTTTCACTCAGCCAAGGAGACGGTGTCAGGGTTACCATACACCAGGGCCAGAGCTGCAAAAACTTAATCCACCGACTGCATAGAAGGAGAGTCGGTCATCAGGGAAGGTCCCAGGCCTGGGGATCCCCCTTGAGGAGGGAGAGTATAATCCCTACATGCTGTTCCTTGTTCCCTTAAGACTGAGGGCTGAGCCTGAAGTACGGTATACCTTACAGTCCTCCCTGAAAACTATAAACTTATCTCACCCTCCCGTAAATTGGTCAGGGAGGAATATATTGGGTTCTGGTAACAGCCAGGGCATGAACTGCGGCCAAATATCCAACAACTTTCTGAGGCTGACGCACCACCTGGTTATGCAAGATAGAAACCTCCTGAGAGAATTCCTCTACCAGGCATGCAAAAGCTCATGTTGAAACCATAGCAGCTTCGGGGAATATAGTAGGTTGCAGATTATGTCACGCGTGGAGCAGAAGAATGAAATGGAACAGGAAGGGATAATGGGCAAGGGCAACTGAGAGGCTAGTCTGGCCCTACACTTGGGGTCCCTGACTAGTCCTGTTCCCAAAGGTACCTCTGAAGGTGAGGAGGTTCAGCCCACCATCCTTTCCCTCATCTCCTCAACCTACCTTATGCTAAGAGCTCTTACCTCCACACATGGACCAAGAAGAGGACACCACTCCAATGGAAGGGTACATCAGCTGCTTCAGCAGCACGTCTGCCCAGCACGGGTCCTGGATGAGAATGAACTCAATCTGTGACACCTAGTGGAGGGAAGTGGAGTAATTTCAAGGCTGGGCGAGATCTGAATGCTAAGACACACCCCTCCACCTCAACCTGAGCAATGACTCACTCCACTTGCAGAGCCACAAACAGCAGACTAAGGAAAAAAAACAATTAAATAGCACAGCAACAACACTCCAGGACTGCAAAGGCAGTCAATACGCTACATCAATAGTATATTCACCCTTCGATGTCTGTGGAATATGGCAGCACAGTTTTTAACCCTTCATCCTGCTTGCTTTAATTTTCTGAAATAGTGACCTTTGAGTTTTCATTGGCTGTAAGCCATAATCATCAACATTTACAGAAAAAAACACTTGAAATAGATCACTCTGTAATGATTCTATATAATATATGCATTTCACTTTTTGCATTGAATTACTGAAATAAATTAACTTTTTGATGATATTCTAATTCAACGAGATGCACTAGTAATTACAGAATGATCTATTTCAGATGTTTATTTCTGTTAATGTTGATGATTATGGCTTAGAGCCAATGAAGACCCAAAGGTCCTTGTCTCAGAAAATTAAAGTAGGGAGAATAAAGGGTTAAAAACGAGCGCTGTAGTATTCCACGATACATCAAAGGGTGAATATAATATTGATTTATTTGTTAATGCATTTCAGGCCTCCCTAAACCACCCTGAAACATTGCAAAATGATATTGATTTGTCCTGAGGAAGGGGCCAGAGAGGCCTGAAACATGTTGACTAATAAATCAATATTATATTCACCCTTTGATGTCTTATGGAATATGGCAGCGCGGTTTTTAACCGTTCATCTTCCCTACTCTATATGCACCATGCTGGGGACTGCAGCAAGCCGTGATCTGCTTTTATAGTGGTTGTGACAAAGAGAAAACAGAGAGGGCACACATGAGAGGTACCTGGTGGTGTAGTGGGGACCTTGGCCAAGGTTTGGGGAGATTAACCGCTCACCTTGTATGGTTGCGCACCCCTGCACAACCTTGGTGTGTTGCCTGACAGAGGTGCTGCTACGGGACAACCCGTCGGCTTCTTTCCTGGTCCGGGTCACGTGGATGGGATCCGATCACGTGATTGCCGCATCACTCTGACATCATGGCAGGTCCTTCACTCAGGGTAAGTTATCACATGAGCCGACGGCTCCAGCCACAAACCCCTGGATGGATTACAACTAGGGATGAGTGAGTACAGAACAAATTGGACTTGTTATACTCGCAACGAGTAGGTCCCGATACTCGGTACTCGTTGCGAGTATAGCGAGTCCAATGTTAATGAATGGGCCGGGCGAGTACTTTCTCAGTGTATCTATATATACACTGCGAAAGTGCACTAAAAGTGAATAAAAGTTGTTAAAAAAAAAAAAATATCATACTCACCAATCCGACGCTTGCACTGTGACCGGACAAGAAGACATCCGATGTACAAGAAGGACCAGTGAGTCTGACAGCCAATCAGATGGCTGGTAGCAATCTCGTCAATCAGATGGCCTAACGTCACAAACCACATAGTCTCTACCAGCCACCTGATTGGCCAGATGGCCAGGTCATTGATGCACGTTCAAGACCTGGCAACCTGGCCAATCAGGTGGCTGGTAGTAATCAGGTGGTTTGTGACATCTGACCATCTAATTGGCCAGATTGCTACCAGCCATCTGATTAGCTATCAGAGGGACAGGTCCCTCTCGTTCATCGGATGTGTTCTTTGTGGTTCCCCGGTGCATCAGATGGGTGAGTATGATATTTTTTTATTTTTTAACAACTTTTATTCACTTTCATTGCACTTTCGCAGTATATATAGATACACTGTGAAAGTGAATGGACTACTCGCTGCTCCTGAGTAATCACAAGAAACTTGGGGAGTAGCGAGTAACCCGAATATCGTTACTATTCAGCGAGTACCGAATAGTAACGATTCTACTCGCTCATCCCTAATTACAACAATAGAAAAAGGTGGTCAAGTCTGGAGTGCTTAGGCACAATGTGACAGGGACAAGAGTGGATGTATAACAAACCTCTTTTATTTAACACATCAGTGCGCGTGTCAACAGTGGTCCGCTGTCTTCCTCAGTTGGATTTACAGGGGAGTGGACATGATGACACAATAAATAATGGGAGAAAGCAATCACAAATGTCGTCATTTTAACCCTGTCCTAAGCACTGATAAGAAACTGAGGCACATACAAAACCAGTTAAACAAGTAAGATACCTAATGATAATAATAACAAAAACATGAATATAAGAACAAAGGAGCAAAGTACTAAAACATTAAAGTCTATGGCTTATACCCTATTAAAATATACATATACAAAATATATATTTATATATAAAAAAAAACCAATGACTTACCAGTGAATATGCATAGCTTTGTTAAATATATACAACCTAGTGGGATTTTCCATCCAAAATTTTTTTCTCTAAAATAATATAAAACCATTCAAAATTCCAATTTCCTAAAACCAATTGGATATAATAAAATATATTAAAATGCAAGAACTCCCAATTTATGATCATGTACAGTGTGTGCATAAAATTTACATTATGTGCATGAAATTTGAAAAGAGGTATATATGACAAGAGTTACTTGGATGTTAAAAATATATATAGAAATATATGAAAAATATTAAGATTATTAAAAATAATCAAAAATAATAACAAATGAAGATACCAGTGTAAAAGGATAAGTCTGGATGCTGAATACTTATAACCATATTACTATATATTAAGATTCTTGTCATGGACTGCAATCATTTTGTCACATTGTTGATGGTTAAAGTTAGTCCCTACGGGCTTAAGGTACCCAGTTTAAAGATCCAGTAACTTTCCTTGTTGATCAAGCTGCTGAATCTTTTTGTTGTACTTTCTGGTATCTGATTAATAATTAGAAGCTTCAAGCATTTTAGATCTTTTTGATGTGTTGTAAGGAAGTGTTTCAAGATACTATGTCGTACAAAACCCTTCCAAATATTCGACCGGTGTTTATTTAAACGAGCGTGCATTTGTTGCACAGTTCGGCCCACATACTGCAGGCCGCATGTGCATTGTAAAAGGTACACCACATAGCTGGAATTGCAATCTGCCTTATAATTTATGGCAAAAGTTTTCCCTGTGGTCTGGGAATGAAAAGAGGTAGCCCCTTCACCTATTGCTGGGCAGCACATACAACCCGGGGTCTTACCAGGAAAACAATCCTTCATGGTTTGTGCAGGTCCTGACTCTCTTCCTTCCAATTTAAGGGCAGTGTTACTTGGTGCTATCATGCCACGTAGATTCTGATTTTTTCTATAGACCACAGTGGGTTTGCTGGGCAAGTGGGTGGAGAGGATAGGGTCCCCCATCAACACACATTAATATTGGTTGAGCATTCATACCAATGCTCTTCCTAGATTGGTTAAAGGTAGTTACCAACCACCAGTCTCTTTTTCCTAAGGCTAATGCGGTATTTTTCGATGGTTGTATCTTGGATATACACGATTCTTGTGTTTATATACGTAAGCTGGAACAGGCCTGGGAAAGGTTGTGACATCACTGCAGGAGGTTGGTGCCCCGCCTCCTGCCTGATGTCACTGCTTATCCCCGCCCTGCTCCGTGTTATGCTGTATCCGCGGAGCATGGTGGTGATAAGCGGTGACGTCAGGCAGGAGTGGGACAGTCGGCCTCCTGCAGTGATGTCACAACCTTTCCCAGCCCTGGTTCGTGATAACATGGAGCAGGGCGGGTAAAGTAGCTCATGTCACCACAGGAGGCGGTGCAGATGGACAGCATCATCAAAAAAAGCTCCCTCTCTCTGCGCCTGCGTCATGCAGGCCAGGGAGACCATGACTGACAGGGAGGAGGCAGCAAAGGGAGGATATGTTATGCAGGGGGCGTGAGATTCCCCTGTGAGAAGAAGTGGCTCCAGCCTTTAGCCACCTCCTATTTGGCTCCAGGATGTAAGTTTTCTAAATTAACTATATATGGGTACAGGGGGTCTCAAGGGATGTGGGACCCCTTTGCTGAATGCAGCAGACATGCTGCATTCAGTGCTGCAATTAGATCATCTTCATTGGGAGGTGACAGGTCCTCTTTAAGAGGGATTTATGGGTGTCCCCTCCCCGTATGTGTGGTTTCACAACCTCGAGTCCCATAAATGATAAGCCATTGGTTTTGCCAGCATGTTGCACTTGGATATGTTTAATTATCCTCAGGGTTCCCTTCCTTGTGAGAACAGATTTATAGTGTTCTTTAAATCGCATGTAAATTGGCCTGATTATTTTGCCAATATAATAATGCATACAAAGGCAAATAATTGCGTAAATTACCCATTTTGTCTTACATTATTATAATTATTATTTATTATTATAGCACCATTTATTCCATGGCGTTTTGCATGTGGAAAGGGCATACATAGACAAGTACAAATACATGAACACTATAAGGCACACACAGATACAGAAGGAGAGAGGACCCTGCCCGCAAGGGTTCCCAGTCTACAAGGTATGGGTAAGAATACAGTAGGAGAGTGTCGGGCTGGTCGTGCGGTGGTTTGGTTGACTGAGGCTCACAGTAGGTTGTAGGCTTGTCGGAAGAGGTGGGTCTTCAGGTTCCTTTTGAAGGTTTCCACAGTGGGCAAGAGTCTGATTTGTTGGGGCAGAGAGTTCCAGAGTATAGTGGATGCACGGGAGAAATCTTGTATGTGGTTGCGGTAAGAAGAGATTAGAGAGGAGTAGAGGAGGAGATCTTGAGAGGATCGAAGGTTGCGTGAGGGTAGGTATCGGGAAACCATGCCGCAGATGTTTGGAGGAGACAGATTGTGGATGGCTTTGTGTGTCATAGTTAGAGTTTTGAATCGGGGCCTCTGAGAAATGGGGAGCCAGTGAAGGGCTTGGTAGAGGGGGAAGACAGGGGAATAGCGTGCAGACATGTGGATTAGTCAGGCAGAAAAGTTTAGGATAGAAGGGAGTAGTGCAAGGGTGCAAGAGGGGAGTCCATAGAGCAGGAGATTACAAAAATCAAGGCGGGAGATGATAAGGGCATGTACAAGTGTTTTTTTAGTATCTTGGTCAAGGAACGTACAGATCTGGGAAATATTTTTTGAGTTGGAGTCGGCAGGAGGTGGCAACGGCTTGGATATGATATTGACATTGATGGATGGGTCTGGTGGAGGGGTACAGTGAGTTAGGGGAAAGATGATGAATTCTGTTTTGTCAATGTTCAATTTTAGAAATCGAGCAGAAAAGAAGGATGAAATAGCAGACAGACATTGTGGAATTTTGGTTAGTAAGGAGGTGGTCAGGTCCAGAGAGATGTGTGTCAGCAGCGTAGAGATGGTACTGAAAGTCGTGGGACTCTGTGAGCTGTCCCATGCCAAGGGTGTAGATGGAAAAGAGTAGGGGTCCTAGAACCGAGCTTTGGGGATGAATGAGCGAGTTCTATACCATCTGTCACCAATTTGAATAGGATTATCTGTTATATGAAATTTACAATAGGAACAATTCTTACATTTTAAATTTCCTATTGGAGAACCAAAATTAAGCGTCTGTATGTAATAAGGAATTTACCGATTTTTAGAGAGCTTAGTTCCCTGTCAGATTCCAGAACATGCCATTTTTGAGGATGTTATGATTTATAATATTACTAATCCATACTTAAACTACATCAAACGATATCTTAGGTATGTTGATGATGTAATGATCGTTTTGGATGGTACGGAAGAACAGTTTACATCCTTTGTGTCCAATCTTAATGACACAAACAAATTTAACATGCAGTCTTTACATCAGTCTTTGGTGGATGTAATTTGGAGTTTCAAGATGTAAAGTTGGAAATCTGCAGTGCTAAAATAAAAAGATTGGTACATAGAAATCTACAGCCACCAATTCCTATTTACACTTTGATAGTAAACATCTGATACATACAAAATCAGCTATACCATATAGCCAATTTCTATGAGTAAAATTGAAAAATAACGATACTGTGACTTTGGAATCACAAATTAAATCTCCTGAAATAAATTTTGCTAATAGAAGTTATCCCAGTAATATTATTGTGAATGCAAACAAATGAGCATTTGAAGGAGAATTTGATAACAGCACGAACTCTAAAAAAAATCAATGGGAAAAAAAACAATAACAACAACAAAAAATTCATATTTAATTTCAAATATGGCCCCATGTTTAATCAGATAAAATCTACCAATTCCAGACACTGACATATTCTGTAACTGACAGGGAACTAAGTTCTCTAAAAATCAGGAAACCCCTTATTACATACAGATGCTGCTAAAACCCGAAGGATTTACTCACTGTAAACCATATCCAAAATATTAGAAAAAAGACATTGCTTGATAGTGATTCTCCGATAGGAAATTTTAAATGTAAGAATTGGGTGATGATGGGGTTTGAAGTGAGAGTTGCCGAAGTACAGCAGACAAGAGACAAGGAGGCAGAAGAATGTAGTTTCTTTAACTTTACTGATGGTTGATACAAGTTGAATTCGGGGGAACTGCCACCAGGCCCAGGGTCTGCTCAGTCTAGGAGCAGCTGTAGTCTACTCCACTAAGTGGGAAGAATCTGCCTTCCCTCTATGAGTGTCTGTTTGGAGGTTCAGATGCCTGCAAGCTGATCTGTTCTCCCTGTATTCTCATCTCTGTAGCTGCTCCAGCCAGAAGGCAATACGAGCCCTTACATTCTGCTCTGGTAGTCACAGCTCTGAGCACTGTATAATGCTGTGCTGCTGGACCTACACAGTTGAACAGCAGACCTGCAGCTTCCTGGTCTCCAGATTCTACCTCCAGGGTCTGCAATCCCTAGATAGTCTAGGACACTGGTGTCCTGTTCTCAGCATGATCTTGGAGTGATCTTTCAGCAGCTCCAACCCCATGTACCTTGTCTCCTCATGCTTCTACTTCCCTTTAATTCCTCACTCACATTCTACTCTAACCTCTCCCCCCAGCCAGAAGAGTGAGTCTCCCTAAAAACTACATGATCATGCTCCCTCTTCTGGTCAGGGATCAGGTTGCATGTGGATGCATTGGGTTACCTAATGTAGGTAGCTCCAGTTACCTACAGACGTGACATCACCATTGGTTATGGAGGCGATACCACTGTGGTGGCCGGACCGCAGAGGTGCTACACTCGCACATGGAAAAGTTAAACGTGTGATTAAGCTCTTAGGCTGAAGTCTGAAAAACATTTTGCTAACATTTATTTCTTGACCATGTACTCCGGCTTCATGATTGTTAGCATTTCTTTCAAGTTACCAGTAAGAGGACAAAATAATGACTTTTCAAAGATAATTAAAAGACAAGACATGAACGTATTTTATGAATTTAAGTTGATCAAAACAATCTGTTGTACGGCATCTAAGGTGACAAAAGAGTCAAATCCAAGTCATTCAGTTTAATAGAAAAATGCTAAGTGACCAAATTATCATGCCCAAAAAAACATAGTGTTCTACGCTGGTAAAATAGGAAATTATATTCAGGGATCAGACAAAGGTTCATTATAGAAGAGAACACAGTGTGTCACTTCAATTACCACATATCCTGTTTAAAAGTAAAATAAATGTAAATCCAAAAATAAAAGGTTTAATGAGATGTCTGGTTTAGAAAATTCATGTTCAAAAAACTTGAGAGGCCCCCGGCCCTGATCAGGGCTCTTCAGTTAATCACTTTCCTCTATGGACAATTTCGTTCTTTTTTCCTCACCTTCTTCCATGATTCAAAACTCAGGACGAATTGTCGTTGTGAATTACACCATTCATTTTACCATCCAATGTACTGAAAAATGTGAAGAAAATCCAAGTGGGGTGAAAAAACTAAATTCTTCAGAGTTTCTTAGCTTTAGTTTTGACATCATTCAGTGTGCGGTGAAAATGACCTGACAACACAATTATCCAGAACCGTGCTATTGTATAGTTGTTTCTTTCTGTTTAAAAATGGTTAAATGTTGTCTATTTTCATCAACTCCTAATTTGTTTATTTTTCCATAGTTTTTTCATCATTCATATTGTTATGGCAATAAATAGTTAATAATTTATATTAGTTTTTAGAAGTCATTCAGAAATCTTTTAGTACAGGCTAGAGACATGTTTGTAGGAAAAAGGCATTGGCCTTGCTCTTTTTCCTAGCTAGCCCTCTCTCCTTCTTCCCTCCCACCTTCGGGTTTTCTGTGTCTCAGATTTTATATAATGTTTTGACTTAGAGGTAGCCGTACAGAAGTTCTTATCAACATGTTCTGAATGTACTGTACGAACCCAAGGCTAGTTTAAACTAACTAACACACAGAATATAATTGAATGTTTTTTTCAGAATAAAATGTATATTCAGCATAATATGATGCAATTACCTAGAAACACCCCTAAGGAATGCCCCTTTAATGATAAGTAATAAAACTGCTAACCGCTCCTAAAATAAAGGTCTTTGTCATTAAGCTCTACATTGTCTTGTGTGTCAGCGTGGTTCTTACGGTGGTGTGCACACACTTAGACAATGCATCCAATTTGGTGGCAGACAATTAAGATGACAGCCCACCCGTAAGGTGTGGAGGGCATCCATTACAATATGAGAGCTTGTTTTTTGATTGGTGAGTTGATGTTTTTATTTATACTATTCTGAAGTACCGTATATACTCGTGTATAAGCCGAGTTTTTCAGCCCAAAAATTGGGCTGAAAAGTCCCCCCCTCGGCTTATACACGGGTCATACGGTATGCTGTGGGGGGGGGGCTGTGACCGGTGGCTGGAGGAGGCAGGAGGGGGCCGCAGTGACCGCCGGCGGTCACGTGGGGCCGCCTCATTAGTGCAATGAATATGCACGGCATCCCCCCGTCCATCAGCGGTGGGGGGATGCCGTGCATATTGCACTACACAGCCCCCCCTCCTTATTATGGGTCCCCCAGAGTAATAAACAGCCCCCCCCCTCCTTATCATGTCCCCCCAGGCTGTGGCAGCTGTGAAAATAACAAACACTTTATACATCACCTTCCGGCGCAGCTCCTCCGGTCCTCCGCTCCTCCGCTCGCCGGCTTCTTCCTTCTTGTGCCGGTGTCATGTGACCGGGCGCAGGAGATGACGTCATTTCCTGCGCGCGGTCACAGAAGCCGACACAAGAAAGAAGAAGAAGCCGGGACCGGAGGAGCGGAGGACCGGAGGAGTGGAGAGCTGCGCCGAAAGGTGATGTATAAAGTGTTTGTTATTTTCACAGCTGCCACAGCCTGGGGGACCCATAATAAGGAGGGGGGCTGTTTACTACCACTGGGGCTGTATATACCACTGGGGCTGCATATACTACCACTGGGGCTGAATATACTACCACTGGGGCTGTTTACTACCACTGGGGCTGTATATACTACCACTGGGGCTGTATATACTACCACTGGGGCTGTATATACTACCACTGGGGCTGTATATACTACCACTGGGGCTGTATATACTACCACTGGGGCTGTATATACCACTGGGGCTGCATATACTACCACTGGGGCTGAATATACTACCACTGGGGCTGTTTACTACCACTGGGGCTGTATATACTACCACTGGGGCTGTATATACCACTGGGGCTGTTTACTACCACTGGGGCTGTATATACCACTGGGGCTGTATATACCACTGGGGCTGCATATACTACCACTGGGGCTGTTTACTACCACTGGGGCTGTATATACTACCACTGGGGCTGTTTACTACCACTGGGGCTGCATATACTACCACTGGGGCTGTATATACCACCACTGGGGCTGCATATACTACCACTGGGGCTGCATATACTACCACTGGGGCTGTATATACCACTGGGGCTGCATATACTACCACTGGGGCTGTATATACCACTGGGGCTGCATATACTACCACTGGGGCTGTATATACCACTGGGGCTGCATATACTACCACTGGGGCTGCATATACTACCACTGGGGCTGTATATACCACTGGGGCTGCATATACTACCACTGGGGCTGTATATACCACTGGGGCTGCATATACTACCACTGGGGCTGTATATACTACTGGGGCTGTGTGTATACTACCACTGGGGCTGCTGCTGTATATACCACTGGGGCTGCATATACTACCACTGGGGCTGTATATACTACTGGGGCTGCGTGTATACTACCACTGGGGCTGCACTGGGGCTGCTGCTGTATATACCACTGGGGCTGGTGCTGTATACTATCACTGGGGCTGCTGTATATACCTCTGGGGCTGCTGTATACCACACTGCTGGGGGCTGTATACCTGTGCTGGGGTCCACCCTCGGCTTATACACGAGTCAATAGATTTTCCCAGGTTTTGGGGGCAAAAGTAGGGGGGTCGGCTTATACACGGGTCGGCTTATACACAAGTATATACGGTACATACAAAGCTTTCTAATAATTTTTTTAATGATGTGCTATGATTAAAAAATGGCAAATATGACAATCTCAATTTTTTTTGCTATTTATGGTGTTTACCAAATTAGTTAATTATTATGATATTTGGAAAGGTTGAACGTCTACAGGTGAAGCGTTACTAAATCTGTCAACTTTTTTTATTTATGAAAAGAGCAAAAATCGAGTTATCAATGTAAGTAGATAAGCCAGGCACCACCCACTCATGGACACAAACAACTGTGGGTGAATCAGGGTGGACACACCGGGGCACAGATCTGGCGGTGGCCTCCTCCACAAAAAAGTCAGACTCAGTAAAACATCATGAAGGCAGAAGAAAAGAAGATGCACTCACCATAAGTATGATCTTCAAGGTTATTTAATTCACTTTTGAGTTTTGCTATACCCACCAGAACTCCTTGCTTTGCATGTGATTCCCACTTGGAACATTTTTCTTTGGGAACAAACACAAACGTTTTGCTTCCAAATATCCTGAGGTGCTTCAGGTTAGGCTTCTCACAGTTCCATGACTCATATGGAGCTTTATTTGTGGCTCTACTTGGCAGTCTGTTTTGAAGATGGCAAGCTGTCATGATGGCTTCTCCCCGATACGTAGTATGTAGATTGGCATCAAACAACATACTTCTTCCACTTTCACAGAGAGTGAGGTTCTTTCTCTCTGCAATGCCATTCTGTTCTGGGTTGTATGGAATGGTAGTCTGGAACACGATTCCATTCTTTTTCAAAATGGTTTGCACATTACCACTTGTATATTCAGTCCCATTATCTGCACGCAGGGCTTTTGGCATTCTTCAAAATTTGTTGAACACTACGGCAAGATATTTTTCAAATTTCTGTGGAACTTCTTCCTCACTGTGAAGCAGGTAGGCGACTATATATCTGGAGTAGTCATCAATAAACGTGAGGAAATATCTCTTCATGCTTGGAGTTTGAACACTCATTGGACCGCAAACATCTGGGTGTATCAAATCCAGTGGCTGTGCAGATCTAGTACTGCTTACTTTAGGAAAGGATTTTCTAGACATTTCCCCTTTAAGACTGCTAGTGCACTTCATTATTTGACTACATTACTTGATTTCAACACCATTTGCTAGTTGACCTAGCTTCCTTACTGCTTCTGTGTCTCTGTGCCCAAGACGTCTGTGCCATATATGAATACAGTTCTTATGCAGATCTTGTCTAGCACTGTACACTCTTTCTTTGCATTTTAGCTGATAAAAAGTTCATTTTGGACTTTTCCTTCTGCAGGAGTGTGACCCTCCTTTGGTATAATGCAGCTGTTGTCTTTAAAAGTAACTACATTCCACTTTTCTGTAAGCTTTTTTACAGACAGAAGAGTGCTTTCAAGACTGGGAACATAGAAAACATCCTTTACTTGGATCTTTCTGCTTTGTGCTGACAAACCTGGACAGTGGAGATAGCTGTTTCCTACTCCTTCTGAAGTCATATATTGACCATTAGCTAAGATGACCTTTTCTGACTCGCTATCATCAAGGTCAGTGAAGAAGTCCTTATCATTTGTCATATGGCTACTAGCATCAGATTCTATACACCATATATGCTTTGCAGATGAGCCTGTACTGGTATTAAATGCATCTTCAACACATGCAGATTTTTCTTTTAAAGCTGTTTACCTTTTGATCACTGTTCTTCTTTTTAAACTGACTCATTCTTGCTTTCCAAATTCTGCAGTTTGCTTTAAGGTGGTCGGGCTTTTTACACACAAAACATTCCCAAGTTTCCCTTAGATTGCTCTTATATTTAGGAAAGTCCTGTGTCTTTAATGCTGTCTCTGCTTTAGATTCATTACTGCTGCTTACATTTTGCATTTTTCACTTGAATTCATCTACAAGCTTGCTTTTGACATATTCTAGTGTGAGCTCATCATCTGGCCATGCATCTAATGAAGTGACAAGTGTGTCATAACATTCTGGAAGACCACTTAATAGTAGCGCAGCAATATTAAAGTATTTAATTTCTTCTCCAATACCATTGAGACGCTCCGCAATCTCTAGGGTGTTTCTTATATAGTCCTGCATATTCTGGCCAACACTTAGCTTAAACTGGTACAGCTTTCTCATGAGATAAAGCTTATTGCTAAGATTTGATCTTTCATGCACTTTCTGTAACTCATCTCACATCTCCTTTGCAGTTGCACTCTTGCATATATGCACAATCTGATCATCATCTACACTGAGGGAGATAGTGCTTTGTGCTTTCTGATCCTTCTCTAGCCAGTCATCTGGTAATGGATGAGGCACGTGTTCCTGTGTATATTTCCACATACCTTCTCTTATGAGCAGCATCTTCACCTTGAATTTCCAGGACTGATAATTCTGATTGGTGAGACTTTGCACTGAGAACTTGCAGTGATGCCTGCTTGCGGACATCTTCTCTGTTGCTCTGCTGCTTTTGCTTCTGTTGCTGTATTATTCTTCTGTGTGACTCTGTGTTCTGTGTCACTCCTGAAGTTCTGTATCACGCTGGAGTTCTGTGTCACGCTGGGCCCATAACCTGTTGGCAGTGAATCATTCAGGACACACAGAAAGCGTGTTGACAACAGAACTTAGCTTTAATTAGCAACAATCAAGTACATATATAAAGGTCTTTGTGGAAACAGGAATATACATCTTAATTGTCCCTTTGCAGCATCAGCAAGCTGCTGTGCTTCTCTTCACATGCACAGACACAGGAAACTGGTTACAGGCAAATGGTATTTCCTGTGTGTGAGCCTCTGGGAATGTTCTTTTTTTACACTAACTTTACTGACAATGCACAAACCTAGCAATTCAACACTTACACATACAGGATTGGAGTTGTTGCATTTGACATATTCCAACAACCATACACATGTAATGACCAGTGGTAAGGCCGCAGGTGTGTGTGTATGATCTTTCTCAACAGAATCCCCATACTCAGATTTAACCGGTAATAACGTTTCTTTACTGTCAAACATGTTTATATCACAGTCAACCGAACTATATGCGCACTTGTATATATTAGAGTCTCTGGATCTTCACTTCTTCCGGGTACGCAGCAAGAAAAGAAAAAAACACAACAATGAAGGTATCTTTCTCTAACTTTCCCTAAAATCACGTACCAGTCTATCACAGAAGAAGATGTCGCTCCCACGTAGCAGGCCTGGGGATCTCACGATGATGGGTCCCGGTGCAGCGCTGAAGGGGGAAACTCCTCAGTCTTCTTCTTTGGTCTCCTTCCGCAGGTAACGGAATTTTTCTTTGTTAGTCTCTCCCAGTCTCAGGGCACACCGAGCAGCAGAAGGGAGCCCACAGCAGCACAGAAGTCTCTCTCAGTCTCGGGGGCACCCCGAGCAGCAGGAGGGAGATCACGGCAGTACAAATGGCTCCCTTATGTCGGTCACGGCCCCTGCACATGCACTCCGGGTGCTCGGCGGGCAAGGTTTTGCAGAGCGGCCAGAGTCACAGCACCAAAGTCCAGTGGCCCAGGATCAGTCACGGGGGCTTCTGCGGGGTGATTTTTCCGGCAAGGTGTAGTAAAGTAGCCCTCTTTCAACAGACATCCACATGCAGGTCTCCCCTGGCTCAGCTCTGGATCTGCACTGACTTCCCGCTCTTTCCCTTCCTGGGTAAACACTTTTGCTGAAAAGGGAATTTCCCACTTTTCTGCGTTTGTTTCAGCACTTGTCCACAAGGGGGCAGTAGCGGACTGTGCACAGTTCATTTCCATATCCATTTCTATGATACAGTCTGAATTGTTCACCTCATTACACACACACACTCCCCAAACCCCCAATTTTCTGTAGTGTGCTGGGACATGGAGAATGAGTGATTTGCCCATGTCTACAACCAGCCAACCATAATCTTCTTCAACAGATGATGGTAAGTAATAGAAATATTATATTAGACATGTCAATGTTATGGGCTCACCTGGTGAGGATGATTCTCTAAGCTACAGTTCATGGTGGACAACAAGAAATTAAGATAATGGCGCAGGGGGCAGGATTTGCCGGATGGCATGTCGAATAATGAGGTCAGCAGGCAAACAAACAGAGCATGAACATCCGAATATACAGAGCCAGGAGGATACACAAAAGAACTGAAGAAGTGATGTCAATTATGGACTTGCAGCAGTGGTTCTTGTGTGAACAACTCAACAGAAAAATTTGATATACTTGTAGCATACAAAGGGTGAATTAGCAAACAGCTACTGTCAGCAGTGATGAACATGTACACTTGTTTGTAGAGATGATACATTCTTATACTGCACCATTTGTAATATGAACTAGTTTAGAGATAACTTTATTATGCTTACAGCAAACAAAAGAATAATTTTAGATCTGATCCAGAAAATGAATGCAGATTGTAGAAACAAACATGCTGAGATAATTGCAGCTGAAAAAACTGAATATGATGACTCCAAAGCAACAAGGTAACTGAAGACAAAAGTACTCAATACCCATACACACAAGTGTCTGATAGGGCCTTGGGTGATGATGTTACTGGAGTTCACTGGACAACTTGTTAAACTCAATGTACAGTACAACAAAGGGCAGCAGCTATAGTGGAATGGAGCAAAGTCTAGTCCTGGAGCCGAGACAGATGCGGAAAAGCAGAGCCGTATTTACAACTAGGCACCCGAGGGCAGGTGCCTAGGTCACCTGGTTGCAAGGGGGCAGCGCCAGGGCTCAGTTTTTGAAAACTCCCCTCCCCTGGACTCTATGTAATCAGGAGTGTTTGCGGGGGAGGATAGGGAGGGGATGTCGGCACAGGCGTCAGTGTCCTTGGACCCTGCATTAATCATCCTCCATGCTGACACTTCCGGGGTCAGTGGAGCAGAGCAGCCCCTGACCCCAGGTACTGACAGCAGGAGAGAGAGGTCCTGCAGTGTGAGGACTTAACACTTACTGTGCCGGACCTCTCTCTCCTGCAGTCTCAGCATCTGTGTAGTCGCAGGAAGAGGTGAAGACGCCGGATAATGGAGCAGGTAAGCACAATGGTGCTGAAGATACTACAGACAGTCTGCAGGGGGGCAGCAGTATGGACGAAGGGCTACAGGAGAGGGGGCAGCAGTACGGATGAGGGGTCACAGGAGAGGGGAGGGTGAGCCAGCAGTATGGACAAGGGGCCACATGGAGGGGGGGCAGCAGTATGGACAAGGGGCCACATGGAGGGGGGCAACAGTATGGATGAGGAGCCATAGAAGGGGGGCAGCAGTATGGACGAGGGGCTACGGGAGGGGGACAGCAGTATGAATGAGGGGCCAGAGGAGGGGGGACAGCAGTATGGATGAGGGGTCACATGGAAAGGGGGCAGCAGTATGGACAATTGGCCACAGGAGGGGGAGGAGGGCCAGCAGAATAGACAAGGGGCCACATGGAGGGGCCAGCAGTATGGACAAAGGGGCCACATGGAGGGGGGGCAGCAGTATGGACAAGGGGCCAGGGGAGGGAGACAGCAGTATGGATTTGGGGCCAGAGTAGGGGGAAGGGGGACAGCAGTATATACAAGGGGCCAAAAGAGGTTGGAGGGGATCAGCAGTATGGATGAGGGGCCACAGGAGGGGGGGCAGCAGTATGGACAAAGGGCCACAGAAGGGGGTACAGCAGTATGGACAAGGGGCCACAGGAAGGGGGGCATCAGTAGGGATGAGGAGCCACAGAAGGGGGACAGCAGTATAGACGTGGGGCCACAGGAGGTGGGGCATCAGTAGGGTTGAATGGCCACAGGAGGGGGACAGCAGTATGGACAAGGGTCCACAGGAGGGGGGGCAGCAGTATGGACAAGGGGCCAGGGGAGGGGGACAGCAGTATGGACGAGGGGCTACAGGAGGGGGAGATGACAGCATTTAGGATGAGGTGCCACAGGAGGGGGAAGGGGACAGCATTATGGACAAGGGGCCACATGGAGGGGGCAGCAGTATGGACAAGGGGCTAAATGGAGGGGGGGCAGCAGTATGGACTAAGGGCTAGGGGAGGGGGACAGCAATATAGATGAGGGGCCAGAGGAGGGAGGAGGGGGACAGCAGTATAGATGAGGGGTGAGAGGAGGTAGGAAAGGACAGCATGGATGAGGGACCACAGGAGGGGAGGCAGCAGTATGGACGAGGGGCCACAGGAGGGGGGACAGCAGTATGGACGAGGGTCCAGAGGAGGGTGGAGGAGGACAGCAGTATGGATGAAGTGGCCACAGGAAGGGGGACAGCAGTAGGGATGAGGGACCAGAGAAGGGGAGTGGGGACAGCAGTATGGATGAGAGGCCACAGGAGGGGCATCAGTATAGATGAGAGGCCACAGAAGGGGGGAGGGGGACAGCAAATGGATGAGGGGCCACAGGAGGGGGGCAGCAGTATAGACTAGGGGCCACAGGAGGGGAGAGATGACAACATTATGGATGAGGGGCCACAGGAAGGGGGACAGCAATAGGGATGACGGGCCACATGAGGGGGACAGTATTATGGACCAGGGGCCAAAGGAGGAGGATAGCAGTATGGATGAGGGGCCACAGGAGGGGGAGGGGGGACAGCAGTATGGACAAGGAACCAAAGGAGGGGGGAGGGGTACGGCAGTATGGACAAGGGTCCACAGGAGGCGGAAGGGGAGTGCATTATGGACTAGGGGCCACAGGAGGGGGAAGGAGGACAGCAGTATGGATGAGGGGCCATGGGAAGAGAACAGCAGTATGGACTAGGGGCCACAGGAGGGGGGACCAGCAGTATGGACGAGGGGCCACAGGAACAGGGCAGCAGTATGGACGAGGGACCACAGAAAGGGGGCAGCAGTATGGACAAGGGGCCACAGGAGTGGGACAGCAATATCGATAAGGAGCCACAGGAGGGGTTCAGCATTATGGATGAGGGGCCAGGGAAGGGGGGCAGCAGTATGGATGAGAGGCCACAGGAGTGGGGAGGTGGAGGATAGCAGTATGGATGAGGGACCACATGGAGGGGGGAGCAGAATGAACAAGGGGCCACAGGAGGGGGAGAGCAGAATGAACAAGGGGCCATGGGGTGAGGGGGAGAGCAGAATGAAAATGGACTACATGGGAGGGACAGCAAAATGACAAAAGAGTCACATGGAAGGGAGGAGCAGAATGAACAAGGGGCCATGGGAAGTGGGAGATAGCAGAATAAACCAGGGAGCACACGGGGGGAGAGCAGAATTAAAAAGGTGCCAACTGATTTGCCAGATCGTGACAAAACTGTACTTTCCGCAACTGCAACCCCATAAAGAATGAATGGGGGCTTACCGAAGGTGTCCCACAAGTCAGCCGTTAGGAAGCAGATTTGGCAGATGTGGTAAATCTGCCGGATCTGCCGCATTCAGCGATAAACGCTGATGTGAAAGGGGCCTTATTTTTATTTTTGCAAGTAAGGGTGCTTTGTTGCACTTTTCGCATAGCCTATGCCTTGGTGCAACATTACACCCTATTTGCATATTAAAGCCAGCCCACTATCTTGATTGACAGCACTCCATTGGTACGAGCGAGCACTGCCTAAAATTTGTGCACTCCAAGTGTCAGTGTGGCCGTGCACACTGTGTGCGTTGTCTGTGGCCATGCACAGATTATTAAGGACATTTAGGAGTTGCTGTTTCATGCAATACAAGTTTATTTGCTAGGGGCTAACTTGACATTGAAAGTGATCTCTCTACTAACCTTGATGATGTATTCATGTACTGACAGTGGTTCTGTATTTGTATTCATGTACTAATGGTTGTTCTTGTGATGTCATGTACTGATGGTGGAATTGATAATGTGCTATCGTACTAATAGTGGTTGTGGTGATTTTTTTGTGCTGATAATGGTTCTGTTTATATACTGATGGTGTTTCTAGTTCTTTATCAATGTAGATGTTGTAATCTTTAATTAGATGTGATATTTGATAATTATAGGTTCATTGTGCCAGGCTGATAATGCAGCCAACTAAATTAGGTCGTATAGACAGCTATCTGATCATTTGGCTGGCCTCTATCTTGCCAGTCTTTTTAGGCTACATTCACACGCTGCTTTAGGGATGAGAAGGGTCATTTCTTAGTTTTGATTTGCAAGATAGATGATATTGAATATACTATAGTGAACAAATATGCCCCAATAAAGGCCGAATCTCCTTCTTGAATAAACTCATGCATGTTGTGCATCAGGTGCAGCGGGGATACTTAATTATCTTTTTTAACGCTGTGCCAATTGGCCTAATGGATTTGTGAAATCGTGCAAGGAACACCAACACAGTTTTGGATTCGTGGTTTAGTAGAGAGGAAATGTATGATGTGTTCTGCTGTATCGTTTCATCATCGGTGGAATACACTGATTACTCTTATATGCATGGTTCCTTTGCCAGGATAGATCTAGTGGTTTCGGATACACATACGCTTATGAAGTTTAGATCTGTTTCAATTCTTCCCTGAGTTTGGTCTGACCACTCGCCTGTTCTATTTGAGGTAATGTCCTCTTGTCAATGTTCGAGACAGCAGGTTTGGCGAGCCAACTCATTTCTCTTTCATCACCCAAAATATAAAACCTTGATTCAGGAGGCCCTAGATCTCTATTTTAGAGAAAATTATACTCCAGATATGCCTATATCAACTGTTTGGACAGCACACAAGGCCATGATAAGAGGCCACCTGATACAGCTGAACTCCAGAATGAACAAAACTAGACGTATTGACTTTGAGAGCTTATTACATCAGATGAAAACCTTAGAAGACAAACAAGAGAAATCTCCGACAGTAGATACTCATGGAGAAATTCTAAGATTGAGAATTGTGTTATATTCTTTGCTGGTCTCGGAGTATGATAAGGTGGTCCGACTGTCTAAGGCTTTTAGTTTTGTAATGATAAACCGATAAAATTATTCACACGTAGGATTAAAGTCTAAGAACTAAGATTAGAGTCTCTCAAATAAAAAATTATTCTAATTCGATTGTTAGAAATCCAAAGGACATTTCTGATGTCTTCGCTGATTTTTACATGAAACTTTATAACTTAAAAAATAACCCAACAGAGAGCCTCCCCCTCCTCAGAAACAATTAATTCTTTTTTATACTCAATCTCTTTACCGTCCCTTTCAAGGTAGGAGCTAGAGCCTTTAAATACTCCCTTTACAGAAAAGGGGATCTTGGCCACCATAGATGCCCTAAAAAATGTAAGTCCCCAGACCCTGATGGCTTGCCTAATGAGTTCTATCAGAATTTTATAACCTGCCGGGTGCCTTACTTATCTTTACTCATCAATTCCACTACTCAGAGCTCTAATTCTCTTCCTTCTGAAATGCAAAAAGCGATTATTATGGTCATTTTTAAGGGAAAAGGTGAAGCAGACATAGTAGGGAATTAAAAACCTATTTCCCTACTTAACTCAGATTTGAAGATTATTGCTAAAACTTTGGCTACTTGCTTACAAACGTTGACACCACGACTTTTGCATTTGGACCAGGTGGGCTTTGTACTTGGCAGGGGTACCTCTGACGTGACTAGGAGAGTCATCAACATCCTGTCACACATCAAACATTCGAAGATACCGTCTCTAGTTGTATCTCTTGATGCCGAAACAGGCATTCGATAGAGTTCATTGGAGCTTTCTGTTTAAAGGGAACCTGTCACCTGGATCTAAGCCCCTACACTATCACTACCTGTCCCTGCACCTTCCTAGCTGCTCCCTATCTATCCCTCTCTGAGCTAAATCCACCCTATAAAACTGCAGAAAAATAACTTATAACTTACAGAAGTCCCTGAGGCTGGAGATTACAAATGGAGGAGGCGGCAATGAAGAAAGAATAATGCCACCCAGCGGGGCGTGTGCTGCTGCATTGAAGAGGGGCAGAATGGAGCCTGGGCCGCCTTCTCAGTCCCCAGCCTCAGGGACTTCTGTAAGTTATAAGTTATTTTTCTGCTGTTTTATAGGGCGGATTTAGCTCAGAGAGGGATAGATAGGGAGCAGCTAGGAAGGTGCAGGGACAGGTAGTGATAGTGTAGGGGCTTAGATCCAGGTGACAGGTTCCCATTAATGTACTGGGAAGGTTTGGATTTAGTGGAGGAATTCTGAACTCTATAAAGTCACCATACATTGCACCATCGGCAAGAGTTATCTACATAAATAATTGTCACTTGCGTCTTCTGGCCACTGTAACTGAATCCGGCTGCTGTAACACAATCCCATAATGCAGTGCACTAGTGTCAGTTGCACAAGCGCAGTTCATGGCTGCAAGGCCACGAATTGCGCATGTGCGAGTGACATACACATCAATGCTATTGCCATGTTGTTACTGCACAATGACTCCGCTCTAAGAAACAGCCATAACTGCGCGGTGTATTCGCGCATGCCCAGTTATGATTTTGGGTTACCTCACGGAGCACAAACTCCTCCACACTGCCATGCTTTGTATCAATCTTGTCTTACCTCAAAGAGCACAATCATCTCCTCAGTGCCATACTTTGTATCAATTCTGTCTACTATCTGAGGCACAAAAATACTGTCTACTACTGGTATGTACATACTTTATAACACTATTGCACTGATTATGGATTTGCCATTTTAAGTGGACAGAAACAGCACGGGGGAGCAGAAACAGTATGGGGGGGGGCAGAAAGAGTACAGGGGGGCCAGAGAGCACACAGTGAGGTACAAAGTGAGAATGGGGGACTGTACCTGGCCAAAGAGAGCGCACAAAAAGAGAGCGTGTGCACGGAAAGAGCGTGCACAGAGGGAGAGAGCACGCACAGAGGGAGAGAGCAAGGACGGAAGAAGAGAGTGAGGATGGAGGGAGAGATCACGCATGGAGGGAGAGTGTGCACATGGATGGAGAGCGCGCTCACTGAAGGAGTGAGGTCGGAGGGAGAGCGCGTGCATGAAGGGAGAGAGTGCGGAAGGAAAGAGAGCATGTGCAGAGGAAGAGACCACACGTGCAGGGAGAAAGAGCGCACATAGGGAGAGAAAGCACACAGAGGGAGAGAGAATGCACGCATGATGGGAGATAGGGTGCACGGGGAGAGAGCGCGCACAGGGTGTAACAGCTGAAAGGACACAGCATAGAGGGGAGAGAGGCTACATACAGGGACGAGAGCACACGGGGAGACAACACAAATGAAAGAGTAGATGAGGGGAGAAAACAGTGCACAAGGGAAAGAGACAGCACACAGGGGCAAGACAGCTGAAGGGAGAGCGCACATGAGTAAAGAAAACAGCACAGGAGAAGAGACACAGCACTGCGGGAGAGAGCGGACGGGGTGGAGAGACAGCCGCTGCTCCCAGCACTACAGAGCCTGCCCCCATCATGATATCACTACCCTCCTGATGCGATAGCATCGGGCCTCTATCTAGCATCCAATAATACTCACTCAGGCTGGGGTCACAGTACCATTTTTCACATGCTTTTTTGGAGACCTGCATTTTCAAAAACGCATGTAAAAAACGCACCCATAGGCCCCCATGTTAAAAAAAGCATGCCCTAATAGCCAAAAAGCATGTGTGACTGTCCCATGCGTTTTTGGAGCATATCCAAAAACGCATGCGTTTCTGTAGAAAACGCATGCGTTTTTTGTAGAAAACGCATGCGTTTTTATAACATGGGTTCCTATGGAAAACGCATGCAAAAACGCATGTACAGTTAGTACCTTTTAGTGCCATTCAAAAACGCATGCGTTTCCCATAGGAGCCCATGTTAACAAAAACGCATGCGTTTCCGGAAACGCATGCGTTTTTGTTAACATGGGCTCCTATGGGAAACGCATGCGTTTTTGAATGGCACTAAAAGGTACTAACTGTACATGCGTTTTTGCATGCGTTTTCCATAGGAACCCATGTTATAAAAACGCATGCGTTTTCTACAAAAACGCATGCGTTTTTCAAAACGCTCAAAAAAATACTACAAGCACTATTTTTAGGTGCAGATTCAAAAACGCACCCAAAAACGCAGGGAGCCATCAGAGACCTTAAAAAACTCATGCTGACATGAAAAACGCATGTAAAAAAGCATGCGTTTTTAAAAGGCACTAAAAAAACTGTGACCACAGCCTCAGATAGGTTCTACTTAACAAATGGTACCCATCAGGGAGCGGGGATGAACAAAGCATCCGGCAACCGGATTGCACATTCTGAGCAATGCGGTTACCGGATCCGGGTTTACAGACACATTGTGAACAAAAAGTGTGTCTGAAGGCTCATGCGATTACAACATCCGGATCTGGATGCGGTAATCACAATGATCCTTCCAAATGTGACCCTAGCCTTAGTCTATAATACATTACATGTACCAACGTTTTCATATGCTGATGTTTGGATCCAAGTTAATGTAGTTTACCCACTAAATTTAAGGTAGATAATCTTTGTTCAGCTATATTTGATAGTTCAATATTAAGGCTGCTATATATATTATGCATGTACACACCATACATCACTAGCAAGATATTATCATGAGACTTCTGTTTCACCTACAGTATGTTGTGTGGAAGAAAAGTCAATAGTATTGGATATTGGAACCCAATCCCTTCCTTTATCACTTGAATGACATAACATGAGATTCTCAGGATGTGATTGCTGCTATTTTGGTCACTCGGCTCTAGCGATTGCGGTTTGCCTATGTATATATATACAGGGCGACTTCAAGGTTATGGGACTGTTTTGCTATGGGAGCACAATGAATGCCTCGGATAAGGGAGCCCTATGTGTGCCACTGTCAGGGTGTTGCAGATTTCGGTGCAGAAAAGGTGCATGTTTGTGTAAAATAAGCAGCCCAGTAAAGTCCAGGCAAAGTTCCAGCAAAGCCTATGTAAATTCTGAATTGTTGGGCCCATGCTGCATTTTTTTCCTCTACAGAAATGGTGCTGCTTGTCAATTTTTTCTGCATTCTTTTGCAGCCCATGAAATCCATTATAATGTGCGAAAAACATTGCAAAAACGCAGGGGTGTTCACATTGAGTGCTTTTTATGTGTACATTTTTCACCAAAAATGCTCCATATCCGCATGTTTTATGCTCCCAAATGTACCAGAAATTGTTCTGTCTCACAGGAAAGCTGGCATTGAGCTCGTGCCGCATGTTACACAATCAGGCAGCTCAGATCTGCGAGTTTTTCCTCAGTGCTAAAAGGGCTGAGGAAAAAAAACTCACAGAATGCAGCGATTGTCGGCGAGCCTTGGATCACTCTCACCCATACCCATAGCACCAAGTCCATGGGCGCGAGTGAAACACTGGACTGCACGCGCATGCACTCGGCAGACATCCGTGTCATGTACACAGAGGTCGGCAATGGTGGAGATGGGAAGATTATTCTCTCCTTCTCCTCCACAGCTGTGATCTGATCAAAGGGATCGTATCACAGTTGCCTGACACTCAGCTCATACTTGCACCGGAGCCTGAGCCCCCCGAGGGTCATTAGCATAATGCATCTGATGTTGTCGCATCGTATGCACACACCAGTGTGACTCTAGCCTAATAGTGGGGAAAAAACCTGCACAAAAATGCATGAAAAATGGGGGAAAAAAGGCGCCTATTTTAAGCAGGGACTTTCCGGACAAAAGATGCAAAATGGTGGAGAAATTTGGACAAAAATACTTAACGTGTAAATGTCATTTCATTGAAAAAAATACTGCACTGGTTGTTAATGATGGGTCACAGAGCAGCTAAGATAATGCTTTTTTTGTGCCATATGACTTATTTTCCCACATTTTCCTGTACTCTTTTAAAAACTGCATTTTATGGCAGTGTGGGGGTGGCAGTGCAATGTGTGTGTAATTTCCACAGTATCTGATACTGAGGTGTGGGGAGCCAGGAGACAAGGGGTTAACAGATTGTGACTGAGCTGTGTGGAGCCATTTGACAGAACAGAGAAGCTTGTAAAGAGTAGTTTACATCCTGACATTGCTAAGCCCTGTGCTGTAATCTGATACATTGTTTACTCACCAGCTGCAGTCAGTGTAAGCCCCGCCCCATTTCCCTTATATGGTTACATGTCCGTATTCACTGAACACAGATCTGAGTGATAATGAACATATGTCTGCTTCACACAAAGTGTAGTGGGGACACCTTGCGGAAGGTTTATGAATGGTAACCAATCAGAATTTTCTAATGAAATATATTAGAAAATTTATTAAAATTGCTTGCTCTACATTATTATTAAATAAAAATTAAAATGGTGGTTATGCTTTAAAGTGAACCTGTCACCAAGTTTTTCCCATATAAAGTGTGGCCACTACCAGAAAGCCCTTATATACCTCATTCTAGAATGTATATGTATATAAGTCCCTAAGCCGATTTGTATAACGTAAAAAAGACCTTTCATTACACTCACATATGGGGCAGTTGAGTCCAATGGTCGTCGCTGGCACCTCCTCTCTTCTTGCTTCGTGTGGATGACGTGCCCTATGCATCCTACTGCATTGTGATGGAAGACACTGTGTTAATGATTTAGGAAATGCACACAAAGCAGGGAAAGAGGATGGTGGTTGCAGCAGAGAGGAGGTGCCATAGCAAGATCTGCAACACCCATCTTACTGGAAAGCCCCATAGGTGAGTATATAAGAGCTTACTGGTGACACCACCACACCTATCTGTGAAGAACCTGGGGACAGATTGTATGTGCACATACCCTTATAGCAGCATTGTGTATAGTTCTGTTAGAATGTTACATTTAGGTTTCTTCTTTGAAAGTCCAAATATGGCTGGCAGTATCTATATAATGTAGTTGTTGTTTGGTGAGTGTTGGCCACGTATTGTGGCCTCATGCTAATTCAGCAAAAAAATCTGAAAGCAAATGACAAGTATGATACAAGTATGATGGATATATCAGTAGATGGGTAGGATAGAGCCCCTTAAAGGGAATCTGTCAGCAGATTTTTGCTCTGTAATCTGTAGACAGCATGCTGTTTGAGTTAAAAGACTGATTTCAGTGATGTATCTCTTATGCTTCTCTGTGCTATCGTTAATTTTCAATGATTGTTTTAGCATCAGGACCTTATCATTACTCAGATTACAGAAGCACATGAGCCCTGGTCTGGCATACCTCCTCCTGTGATAACCAGCTCACTGTCTATATACATTGTATATAAAGATCATGGTGTGGGCAGGAGCAGCTTTCTCAGCTCTGCTACATGCTAAATCTAAAAACTCTGTGTTAGAACTGCTGCACCCAGTAAACTAAGTGATACATTGCTGGATTCAGGGCCTCCTTACCTACATCATGCTGCTCTCAGATGAGGTAGGAAAAACCTGCTGACAGATTCCCTTTAATGCTGTCACTGTTTTATTATTTAGTGAATGGTATCACTCACTAGGAGCCATGATACCAAACTAAATTAATTCTATGAAATTCTGTTGCTTGAACAGTGTCATGGTGACCCTGTTATATCCCATTAGACTTAAGGATTAATAAGGAAGGGATTTCTTATTTAGAATGGTTATTTAATGGAACAATTCTCCTGGGGGGGTTTCAAGATGACTTTTCAAGTCTAGTAATTAAAATATAAATTTGGGGAAACTGATCCACAATCATCCTGCCAACAAAGATTATGCAGAGGGGCATAGTTCTGCATAAACCTTTTACTCTATCTATCTATCTATCTATCTATCTAGACAAGTAGATGCAAAATAAAGGCTGCAGCACTCAAGATTCGGATGTTATCTCGCCTTTAATCAAAGTAAAAAATAGGGGGGGGAACAAGAGGCGCAATAGTGCCCTATCACTAGTGACACTAATGTATGCGGTGGGTATGAATTCACTCACCTAGCACAGTTGTGAGACCCACAACTGGTGTAAAAGCATTTAGCATTAAATGCAGCTGCTGCAGGACTTCCACCTTCCACATGCACGTGGGAACATCCAGAAGTTACCTCAGGGGAAATGGTGTATCAGTGTCCGCGCTGCTGAAATCCCAAGAAAACGATCCGGAAACCATATGTAGGTTGCATCAATCATCCATTTATTCCTTTTCCTTTTTTTACGCGTTTCAACACTGTCCTAGTGCCTTCCTCAGGGATATTACATGTCAGCTCTTAACAAGGTTTATATAGCCCCTGTACATGGCATTTAGGGGTGTGTTAACACATGCTGATGATGTCAAAATCGTCATTAAAGTGGGCGGAGCCCAATTCGATGATGTCAAAATCGTCATCAAAGTGGGAGGAGCCTACTTTTTGGCTCCAAACAGTAAAAACAAGTTTCTGTGGAGCATTTTACATCGTACAATGATATACAAGTTGATAAAAATATGACTAAACAAATGGTATAAAAAACGTTCGGAAATTTCCTGCGGAAAAGTAAATAAAACCTTCAGTAATAAGAACAGGAAAAAAATAATAAAAAATTTACACTCTGATATGCCTTTGGGTGTATTAGAACTCTGGTCACTATTGGGTTGTGCCACCAGGGCAATTCATTAGTGAATAAAAGTGCTAAGAAGTTTAGTATTATCCTGTGAAGGTGGAATAGGGAAAAATATATGGACAATATTATCTATATCTATGTAATTAAAAACAAGTTTATTATAAAAATATTTAAAATATAAAAATATATAAAAAATATAAAGATATGAAAATGTATAAAATGATGAGGGATAAGAATATTTAAAAACTTAATATTCATCATATAAATATATATATCTATCTGAGAGGGATTTTGCATAAAAGGTTTCAAATTATAGGAACTACTTATTATTTATGTGAGGGGATCTTATAAAGATAAAATCAAATGTTAAAAATGAGTATAAACTAGTTTAAAATACTCATATTCATGATTCAAGTGTTGCGCACCACTTAAGGAGCAGCTCTCATATCTAAAACCTTACCAGTTCTAATCCTCCAAGAGGCATTTACATATAAAGCAAAACTCTTCCATCATAAAGTATAATTTATGTTGTAAAATTTCGTTAGCAGGTGTATTAACAATTTGCGTCACAAGATGGCGCTAACATTACACCATAGAATAATTCTGGATGCAGTTTCCATAGCAATAGGGTATCAAAGTAGTTCAAATGTTCGCCTCCGGGGGCGACCAAAATACATGTTCCTATGTGTTTGAATTTCTGTGCAGTGCAATTGTTCGCCTCTAGGGGCGATCAAAATACACGTTTCTATGTAATCATACTCTGTTAGCTCATAGTAGTGATAGAATAGTGGTTCCAAGATGTGTTGGGTTAAATATTTGTGTTCAGAAAGAAAAAATAATAAATAAATACTAATATATAATAACTAAATTGGGGTGAAAAAGTGATATAGTATTTTATATAAAATATTTCCACAAATATATAGAGGCCTTCTTATT
This sequence comes from Allobates femoralis, assembly GCA_033576535.1. NCBI lineage: Eukaryota > Metazoa > Chordata > Amphibia > Anura > Aromobatidae > Allobates > Allobates femoralis. Next base: position 50,527,689 of record JARQOC010000001.1, on the reverse strand, counting down.
ATAAATAAATAAATAAATAAATAGAAGTTCCGTGAGTGTCTAAGTATCAGAATGTATATAATCTGTGAATCTATTTAGCAGTGGTTATCATATGAGCTCAGAGATGATGTTCAGACCCTTGGGTTTTAATGTATCTAGTCGGTACATCCAAAAGGAATAAAAAAGGAATAAATGGATGATTGATGCAACCTACATATGGTTTCCGGATCGTTTTCTTGGGATTTCAGCAGCGCGGACACTGATACACCATTTCCCCTGAGGTAATCTCGCCTTTAATGGCCTTCAGGTATAAGGTAGCGACGTTTCGGTCAGTGATGACCTTCTTCCAATCTTCCAAGGCTGGAAGAAGGTCATCACTGACCGAAACGTCGCTACCTTATACCTGAAGGCCATTAAAGGCGAGATAACATCCGAATCTTGAGTGCTGCAGCCTTTATTTTGCATCTACTTGTCTAGTATAGGTGGCTGGATACCACCTGAAGGACTGATTAGCACCTAGCAATCCTGCTAAAAAAAGAACCGCTGCTCAATAATTTTTCTTTTTACTATCTATCTATCTATCTATCTATCTATCTATCTATCTATCTATCTGTCTGTCTGTCTGTCTGTCTGTCTGTCTGTCTGTCTGTCTTTCTGTCTGTCTGTCTCAATAAAAGAAAGGAGGGGGAACAAGAGGCGCAATAGTGCCCTATCACTAGTGACACTAAATATCAAGGTGGTGTGTAGGAGTTTCACTCACCTATGCCAGTTGTGAGACCCATAACTGGTTTGAAGGCATATGGTACTAATGTACTGATGGCTGCTGCTGGACTTCCACCGACCACTCACCCTGAGGAAGGTGCCAGGAGGGCACCGAAACGCGTCGGAGGAAATAAAGGAAAACTGTTTGAACATCACCTACACGTGTGTTCTTTGGAGTAGCGGTGGACCTGGCAGCGCGGACTGTTACACACCCTTTTCCCAACATCTTGATGTGTCTGTTTGTCTGTCTGTCTATCTATCTGTCTATCTGTCTGTCTATCTGTCTGTCTACCTATATCTATTCTAAATAATCTATCTACAGGGTGGGACATTTATATGGATACACCTAAATAAAATGGGAATGGTTGGTGATATCAACTTCCTGTTTGTGGCAAATTAGTATATGGGAGGGGGAAACCTTTCCAGATGGGTGGTGACCATGGCGGACATTTTGAAGTCGGCCATTTTGGATCCAACTTTATTTTTTTCATTGGGAAAGAGGGTCATGTGACACATCAATCGTATTAAGAATTGCATAAGAAAAACAACGGTGTGCTTGGTTTTAACGTAACTTTATTCTTTCATTAGTTATTTACAAGTTTATGACCACTTATAAAATGTGTTCAAAGTGCTGCCCGTTGTGTTAGATTGTCAATGCAACCCTCTTCTCCCACTCTTGACACACTGATAGCAACACCGGAGAAGAAATGCTAGTGACACGCCCACTCCAGGGTCAGGAAGACTCGGTACCGGGCAGTTACTAGTTGTTCTCACGTCTTCACTTCTTTGTTCTTTTCACGGGGACAGACGGGGGCCGAGACCCGGTCCTGTGACCCTGGTGGTGTCAATTTAATAAAGGCATGATGTTAGGGAAAGTCTGAGGGAATAAGGGGTATTTGTGACGCCACCTGCGGTATGCAGCCAGGGCGGCCGCCGCTGCTGCAGAACCTCTGGGGATGATGACGAGCAGCTTAGATAGTCCCGTTACCCGCAGGCAGAGCGTAATCCCCAGGGCAGTGGAGTGGTTCGGCAGTTGGTCACTCGTTCAGCAGTTTCCTACGGTGTCATAGGCTGATAATCGCTGCAAATAAAAGTCTCTCAAACCACAGCTGCAGTTTTGTTACTTTTACTCAGGTTTTAAACATGGCCGCTGGGTACACTCTCTGCCAGTCTCCAGTACTTTGCTCTTTCTCGAGAGCCGGGTTAGTACAGTTTAGCGACGATTGGTGCCCTTACTCTCCCCTTTTAAGTGTGACAGTCTCAGGTGGGTCTCTCCTCTCGACGTTATAAGGGGTAAATTTCATCTGAGGCGAGCAGGTCGTTGCTCTGCCCCCAAGGCTCTCAATGCCCTCCGCAGCACATTGCTCAGGCACTGGTAGCCACGGGTGCTTCTGTGTGGATACACCCCAGAGTGCTGCAGGAATTAAGTACTGTCATAGATAGACCATTATTTTTAATATTTAAAGATTCCATAATAACGGTCTGTACCACAGGACTGGCGTATAGCAAATGTGGTGCCAATATTCAAAAAGGGGAGAAAAACTGAACTTGGAAATTATAGGCCAGTAAGCTTAAACTCTACTGTGGGTAAAATCCTAGAGTGTTTTCTAAGAGACGCTATACTGGAGTATCTGAAGAAAAATAACCTCATGACCCAATATCAACATGCGTTTACGAGGGACTGTTCCTGTCAAACTAATCTGATAAGTTTCTATGAAGAAGTAAGTTTAGGACTAGACCAAAGAAATGCAGAGGATGTGGTGTATATGGACTTTTCAAAAGCTTTTGATACGGTGCAACACAAAAGGTTGTTACATACAATGAGAGCAATGGGGATAGGGGAAAATATGTGTAAGTGGGTTACGAACTGGTTTAGTGATAGGAAACAAAGGGTGGTTAGTAATGGAACACACTCAGAATGGGTCACAGTTAACAGTGGGGTACCACAGGGGTCAGTGTTGGGCCCGCTTCTTTTTAATATATTTATTAATGACCTAGTAGGGGTCATACAGAGTAGAATCTCAATATTTGCAGATGACACTAAACTCTGCAGGTTAATCAATACAGAGGAGGACAATTTTATATTACAGAAAGATTTATGTAAACTAGAAGCTTGGGCTGATAAATGGCAAATGAGCTTTAATGGGGATAAATGTAAGGTCATGCACTTGGGCAGAGGAAACAAAAGGTATAATTATGTGCTTAATTGTAAAACACTGGGCAAAACTATCACTGAAAAAGACCTGGGTGTATGGGTAGATGACAAACTCACATTTAGTGGCCAGTGTCAGGCAGCTGCTGCAAAGGCAAATAAAATAATGGGATGCATTAAAAGAGGCATAGATGCTCATGAGGAAAACATAATTTTACCTCTATACAAGTCACTAGTGCGACCACACTTAGAATACTGTGTACAACTCTGGTCTCCGGTGTATAAGAAAGACATAGCTGAACTAGAGCGGGTCCAGAGAAGAGCGACCAAGGTTATTAGAGGACTGAGGGGTCTGCAATACCAAGACAGGTTATTAAACTTGGGGTTATTTAGCTTGGAAAAACGAAGGCTTAGGGGTGATCTTATAATGATGTATAAATATATGAGGGGACAGTACAGAGAACTTTCTAATGATCTCTTTACTCTTAGGCCTGAGATGGGGACAAGGGGCATCCTCTACTTCTGGAGGAAAGAAGTTTTAATCGTGATCACAGACGTGGATTCTTTACTGTAAGAGCAGTGAGACTATGGAACTCTCTGCCACATGATGTTGTAATGAGTGACTCACTACTAACATTTAAGAAGGGCCTGGATGCCTTCCTTGAAAAATATAATATTACCGATTATATATACTAAATTCTTTGATAGGGCGTTGATCCAGGGAATTAGTCTGATTGCCGTATCTGGAGTCAGGAAGGAATTTTTTCCCCCAATGTGGAGCTAGTGTTGCCACATGGGGTTTTTTTTTGCCTTCCTCTGGATCAACATGTTAGGCTATGGGTTGAACTAGATGGACTTAAGGTCTTCCTTCAACCTTAAAAACTATTTTACTATGTTACTATGTTACATTACGATCCCTCCTGGGCACTGCTCCCTACTTTGGCCACCTTCCCCAAGATGTGTCGGTTGTCTGAGGCCTCCGGTTTCGGTTCATGAAGCTTCCACACCTTCTGCAAAGCCAGTTCCTGTGTCCTCCACCAACCCCTCTGTCTCATCAGATACGGGCATACGGGTGATCGCTGTCTTCTCCGCACCCCAAGGGTTCTTGTCTGTCTCTACTGGGCTGCTCTCTCCCTCCCATGGGCGAGCGGGGTGGCATAGTTTCAGCCCACGGGAGTCGGCACCACAACCGCCTCTGCACTCCCGACTACCACTCCTCTGTCAGTTGACGTTACTTCTCCGGCCTCCTACTACTGAACTAATGTGTTTAACACTGTCCCGTCCCCCTTTTGTAGCCTGGGTCCTCCCTCAGGGTCCCATTGTGCCAGGGGCCTGTCTCTATGTGTGTGTGTGTGCTGTGTTTTGGTCTCAACCATACCATCCCGACACCTGAAGAACAGGGGCACTACACCTCCTAACTTCATAAGTGCGTACCTCTGGTGGCGGTTTACCTGGAGGGGCGCCACACTAGCACCGGCTTCCAGCATCCTTTGTTTCAGATGCTGCACATCTTGTATCTTCACAGCATAGATAATTGCCTTCAGATGACCTCAAAAATAATAGTCTAAGGGGGTCAGATCAGGAGACCTTGGTGGCCATTCAGCTGGCCCACAACGATCAATCCACTTTCCAGGAAACTGTTCATGTAGGAATGCTCGGACCTGACACCCATAATGTGGTGGTGCACCATCTTGTTGGAAAAACTCAGGGAAAGTGCTATCTTCAGTGCATAAAGAGGTCAACACATCATCATGTAGTAATTTCAGATATCCAGTGGCATTGAGGTTTCCATTGATGAAGAATGGCCCCACTATCTTTGTACCCCATATACCACATCATACCATTAATTTCTGTGTTCCAACAGTCTTGGCGGGTCTATCCACTGTGGGTTAGTGTCAAACCAATAGCGCTGGTTTTAGATCAGGAGACTTACTGTATTGATATAGCAGAGTCCAGTGATGTTGGTAGATTTGAGTAGTTCACTAGATTCACTGTGGTAATGAAACAGAGCCCAGATATGTAGCAGAGATGAGTATATAAGTAGCAGCAGTGCAGGAAATGATATGGATGCCAACTACCTCAATACTCAGGCAGAGACTAGCTGCCTAAGATGGCTTATAGGGCCAGGGAGAGTGATGTCACTAGAATATACTATGATAATCCAATACAAAGGAAAAACAGAGGGAGCTGGTTGCAGTAAGAGGGAGATGGAGAGCCCTGGAGTCATGAAAGCTGAGTATCAAGAACTGACAGAGCTAGCTATAAGTCCTTTTTATTCAAAGGGGTTGTCCGGGACTTTAACATTAATGACCTATCCTTAAGATAGGTTTTCAATGTCTGTTAGGTGGGGTGAGACACCCGGCAGCCCCACTTATCAGCTGTTCCTGGTATCACTACTCAGTTGTGGAGTTGCACAGCACAGCTCTGTCTATGAAATTGTGGTTGTTGTCAGGTACTATACATCTGCCCGCAATTCATGAAAATATTTGGTAGACATGCAGCACCCAGCTGCAGCCCCTATACAGTCAACAGAGCTATGCAGCTCCGCAACTGAGTAGTCCTGGCCAAAGGTTGTGAGACCAGGGACAGCTGATTGCCAGGGGGTACTGGATGTCATATTCCCACTGATCAGACATTGATGACCTATTCTAATATTAAAGTCCTGGACATCCCCTTTAACTTCTTAACGTCTCATAACTGAGAGATACATCATGGAGTGGATGGGGGTGTTCCGAGCGGGTTCAGGAGCTGAGCAGCCCCATACACCACTGATGCTGGCTAAGTTGAATATTAGGCATTTTTTACCATCATTTGCAGGTACAGCTGAGCTCCAATCTCTGCTGTATAATTTTGATGCTGATGTTGATCTCTGACATTGACATGACTTGTTTTCTGCTGCTCATGTGCTCAGCTTCTCTCGAGTCCTTACAAAGCAATTGCGGTCAACCCATGATATACAGACGGGTGACTGCTGATGGACCCCATTGCTGCCGTCTTGGTTCTCATCATAGGCTGAGGACACCATGATTTACACTATGTATTGCAATACTGTCATATTACAGCATTGGCCAGGGTCACATTTGCGGTTGGACCCTGGCCTGCCGGATTCCGGTTTCAACTTATCAATTTTTCCATCACCGCATAGCGTTTCCGCTATGCGGTGCTGGAAACCGCAGTCCCTAGTTACCCGGTGTTTACCTGCACGACCTGTCACACAGGCAGCGGCTCGGAGGGCGTTTTACAGCGCCGCACAGGAAACCGTTGCAGACACGATTTCCTGTGCGGCGCTGTAAAACGCCCTCCGAGCCGCTGCCTGTGTGACAGGTCGTGCAGGTAAACACCGGGTAACTAGGGACTGCGGTTTCCAGCACCGCATAGCGGAAACGCTATGCGGTGATGGAAAAATTGATAAGTTGAAACCGGAATCCGGCAGGCCAGGGTCCAACCGCAAATGTGACCCTGGCCATATAGTATAAATAAATCACCCCATATTTTTTCCATCAAAAATAGAGAAATGTAAAAAAAAACATATTTCACATCACAGTCTATATAATATAAAACTAATTAACCTGCACAGTAAACACAAACAATTGTAAAGCCAGATTTGCATTTTCTGGGGGCACCACACTTCCCTAAGAAATACAGTAAGATGCAATAATAAAAATGATGATGTCTCTTGGAAAAAGGGGAAGAAAAAAACAAATGCAGAAAAGCGAAAAATCGCCTGGACATTAAGAGGTTAAAATTCAATCTCCCATTAAGACTTCTACTATGAAGGCGCAGTTATTAATGATGGTATTTAGTGAAATAGTGGTGGTAGGGGGGAGAAATGTGTGTCTCTGACATTCCCGTTAACTGCCCCCCATGAACTTTGCATTAGTAGATCACACAGTGATGTCTTACGTTGTCTACTTTGCAGTTAAAAGCTTTTCAGCGTAAGTTCTAAATAAAAGGAACTTTAATGAATTCAGTCTAATTGGAGTAAATGTGCTCTTTAGCCTTATGGATTCAATAATTGTAATAAGTGACACATGAAGAGGTTACTTCTAAATGTTAGGGCACAATAAATATTACTAATTCTTGCTGGGAGGAGTGCAGGGCTGGCTGCCGAGACAAGACAGTCAACAGAATACATAAAGGGGTAGGTATCCCCAAGGGACTGGCTCAGGAGGTAAAGAAGTAGCAATTGGGCCCTGGTATCCTATGTGGCCCAAGGACGTTCCTGTAACACCGTAGAATGCTAGTATTATAAATGGCCTATGTTAGCTGGGGGATCTGTTACAGAGTTTGCATTGGGTCCCATATACTTTATTTGTTTTCCAAAACTTATTTTTTCGTATTGTCTCTTATTTTTGCACTTGCTGCTTTTTACAGACAATCCTGATCTTACAGTTGCATTCCCATTTGATTAGAGAACTATGTAGATCTCTATTAGTAGAATTTCCGACATGACTTTTGCTGGCTTCTATAGTAGTACTACAATAGCTAGGCCTGGTCCAGCTCCTCATAGGCATTGACCATTACTAGAATGGCCCCTTATTAAATACTATATTCCACTGTATAATATTGTATACTCACCTGAACTATTCCAGCAAGCTCAGCACCAGGTCTCCCGAAGCTTGGATTAGTAGAATTTCCAACATGACTATTGCTGGCTTCTATACTAGTATTACAATAACTAGGCCTGGTCCAGCTCCTCATAGGCGTTGACTATTACTAGAACAACCCCTTATTAAATACTATATTCCACTGTAAAACAAAAATATTGTATACTCACCTGAACCATTCCAGCAAGCTCAGCACCAGGTCTCCCGAAGCTTGGAAGACTTTTTGTCATGTCACCTGAGCACTACAGCCAATAAGTGGATGACGGATGGACTCGCTCACACTTCCTTCAGACGAATCTTGAACATCTGAAGGAAGCACAAGAACTGCAACACATTAGCAACCGCTGATTAACTGCAGTGCTCAAGAGGCATAACAATGTCACTGAAGCCTTGGAAGATGGAAGACCTGGAGCCGACATCACTGGAACAGCACTTGTGCAGGTGGTGAGTACAGATGAGCAAACTATGCTCGACCATGCTTGCCAATTTCATATCTGACACAAACATGGCCGATTCAGTTTGAAGTCACAAATAAGAACACTTCCCCCAACAGTCGGCGAACGCTGATTTGTTTGGGAAATAGTTTGGAATTTAAAATGGCTCTAAATCTCTACCTGTTTTTTTGGGAATTCACCAAACAAAAGGTTCAAACTTATCCAAATCAATCCAACTACAAACTACAGGATAAACTTATTTCTCGATACATTTATTGATACAATTAAAAATCCAGTGTGGATAAGTGATATAATGTGAATCGTGAATACCCACTAGAACAACCCACCCCCAAATATAACACAGGACACACAATATATCCACTAGTTCAAAAGGGTGCAGAGGGTCCCTATAGGTTCTGATGGAGCAGAACAGGATTGGTACTGTTATGATGCGATCATCCAAAGGTATGTCCGGACACCATGTCTCCAGGTCAATCAACCAAAGAAAAAAACGCTAATTGTTATTTATATGTTACTGTTATGTTTTTGTATCGATGGTGTAGTCGTTTTCTGCACCTGTGTCGATAGGTCAGAACCCGACCCCCAGTCCAGAGTCCTAATGAAGAAGTGGACAAGATGAAAGCAACAATGTCTAGTCACAGATGTGACCTCATAACCCCGCCCGATGCATTTCGCCTTGTCAGTTTCTTAAAAGGCTCATCAGGGGAATTCAAATTTAGTCAAGATATAGTGTATGCATCATCCAATGATCAGGTAACACAAATAATATGATAACCCGTATATTGCGAGCCTGGATCCCAAGTATATCCACACAGTCCAGGGGGGAGGGAGTTCAGGAGGTGTAAAACAGTCACATCTGTCTGCACTCGCGGTGGTACGCAGGTACGCTGTCTGGATTCCGCACTGAAGTCATTTATTTTCTTCATGGATTACTGGTAAGCATGGCTGACTTTGATTTAGAGGATGATATCATCTACCTAACCACCCAGGGGGCAGAAGGTGGGTCAGGAGAACCAAACCATGAGTGTCATCATGGAGAGGAGATGGAGAGTGAGACCTATGTCACCTGGAGTTCCACCACACTTCCCAATTTTGGCATCATCTGCAACGAGGTGCGGATCCGGTCCTGCGTTCCAATACAAGCTGCGGACCTGAGGAGGGAGTCCCGGCAGTCAGGTCAGTCTTACCCTACAGCATCTGGGAATGGGAGCACATCTCAGACTGCAGAGGACCTGGCAGTATGTCTGTCTACATTCCAACATTCAGTTGTTGCTGTCTCAGTTACTGGATCCCATTTCCAAGACCACCAGCACCAGGACCATGACCTTTATGGGGAGCCAGAGGAAGAGGAGCACCTAGAAGTCAATGTTTCCCAGCTGTGTGGATCACCCTCACCACTTCCAGAGGCATTCAACTGGGGCAATTCCATGTGGGGGATCCCTACCCTCTCCTAGCACCCATTCAAGAAAGTATAAACGACCCTGTTCTCCTATGTCATTTGTTGATGAGATTCAACATGCAGATGCCATCGCCGGGGACTGACTGCATGGGCCTAAGGCTAATGACTTCCTCGACCAATGCACAAAAGGCAAGGTGGTGCTATTCAAACAGGATAAGGGGTATGGTTTCCTAATGGAACATGGCATTAAACATCGGTGTTACGTCAACCGCGCCGCCCTGCAGAGTGACAATGTTCCCCAAAGACTATGTCCCATCTTTGTAAGGGATGAGGTCACATTCATAAAGGTGTGGGGCATAAAGGGGTGGTTTGCGGTTGTCATATGTCGGTTTGGCACCGCCACCCAATTTGCAAAGTGGCAGGGGGAGACCGATGTGGATAGAAGTTGACATTGGGTGCGGCCAAAGTCTCCCCTTGGTTGGCCAGCCAGATGCACCTAAACCCACAAAGCAAATACATGTTCAAAAAGATGCTTTTTCTCTTAAAAAGAAAAATAGGCTGGGCACCACTACAGATGTAAAGGACACTCTTGTATGCACCAATAGGTCTGGCTCTGTGCGAGTGCACTGGGTGTGCTCACTTCAGAAAGTCCATTATAGCAAATCCATCAGAGAAGGAAAAATAACGGCACTCAACCAGAAATTGTGCAAAGAGTCACCTTTATTCCGGATCCATTATACAGTGGGGAAAAGAAGTATTTAGTCAGCCGCCAATTGTGGAAGTTCTCCAACTTAAAAAGATGAGGTCGGCCTGTAATTGACATCATAGGTGACCTCAACTATGAGAGACAAAATGAGAAAACAAATCCTGAAAATCGCATTGTCTGATTTGGAAAGAATTTTTTTTTTAAATTTTGGTGGAAAATAAGTATTTGGTCACCTACAAACAAGCAAGACATCTGGCTCTCATAGACCTGTAACTTCTTCTTTAAGAGGCTCCTCTGTCCTCCACTCATTACCTGTAGTACTGACACCTCTTTGAACTTGTTATCAGTATAAAAGACACCTGTGTATCATGAGATTTTGAGTGCAAACCTCCTTCCATCAGCAAGAGCATTGAAGATGAAACTTGGCTGGGTCTTTCAGTATGACAATGATCCCAAAGAGACCGCCAGGGCAACGAAGGAGTGGCTTCATAAGAGGCATTTCAAGGTCCTGGAGTGGCCTAGCCAGTCTCCAGATCTAAACCTTATAGAAAACCTTTGGAGGGAGTTGAAAGTCTGTGTTGCCAGTGACAGCCCCAAAACATCACTGGTGTAGAGGAGATCTGCATGGAGGAATGGGCCAACATACCAGCAACAGTGTGTGCCAACCTTGTGAAGACTTACAGAAAACGTTTGACCTCTGTCATTGCCAACAAAGGATGTATAACAGAGTATTGAGACAAACTTTTGTAATTAATCAAATTATTATTTTCCACCAAAACTTGAATACATTTTCTTTCCAAATCAGACAATGTGATTTTCAGGATTTGTTTTGTCATTTTGTCTCTCAGGGTACCTTTACACGCGGCAACTTTTCTAGGAATTTCACTGGCAACTTACTGGTTGCAGTGAAATCATGGAGACATTGTTCTATCTTGTTGCTGTGTACAAATGGAACAATGTGTCCATGATTTCACTGCAACCAGTAAGTTGCCAGTGAAATTCCTAGAAAAGTTGCCGCGTGTAAAGGTACCTTCATAGTTGAGGTCACCTATGATGTCAATTACAGGCCAACCTCATCTTTTTAAGTGGGAGAACTTGCACAATTCGGTGGCTGAATAAATACTTTTTTTCCCCACTGCACAGGTGGCAGGGAGGGGAGTGGAGAACGGTGGACAATGGCCCGTTTCATGCCTGCCTGGCACTTCAACTGGTCCTATAATGTGTGACATCGGTTCCCCTTCTTTTAAAGGGAAGGGGAGTAGATAATCACACATTTCTTTTTGTTACAAATCACTAAATAAAGAAAAATAAACAAAGAAATATTTACATCAAATAACAAGATATTGTGATAAAATATCATTTTTGGTCAATTTTTATACTATTGATTTTGCTGAAATATGTCAGTTTTGGTGTTTAAGATCACTAAGCACCTGATCGTAGACCTGCACAAGGCTGGAATAGGCTACAAAACCATAAGTAAGACGCTGGGTGAGAAGGAGTCAAATAATGTCTTTAAAGACTGTGAGGTCTGCGAGACTGGAGATAGAGGAGAAAAGAGGAGGCGCAGGTCTAAGTGCAGTGTATTAGTAGCAGCCATTGCTCTAAGGGTACCTTTACACGCCGCTACAACAGGATGGATACAACCCGCTACTTCACGTGCACGAGCACGCACAAACGGTGACAAATGGTAAACGCACCACCTTTACACGCCGCCACAAGGTGCGCTACGCTACGCTACATCTATAGCTGGATACATCGCCGGATGCCACAAGAAGCCATCTGTAGCTTACCTTACCTCATTTACACACCGCTACAACAAGCTAATATGGGCGGACCTGGTGCAGCAGGGACAGCACATAGGCGTGCCACAATTGTGGATTACGAGACGTCCGTACGATGATAGGACAATGCAATAACATCATGATTGGGCAGGCATCGCAGGAGGCTCAGTAATACAGCACGCTCGAGCGATTGTGTAGTGTGACTGGTCAGCTCCTTAAATATGCCTCCCTATGCAGCGACTACCAATCGTCATGCAGGAGCTTCCTCCAATGATCGCTGAAGGGGCGCGGTAACCCAGAGCCTGTGTCACGCCCCAGCTACATACCAGGTACATAGCCTGGTGTATAGACATCCCTTCTGTAGCTTCTTTATACGCCGATACAGCTCGCTGCAATCGGCTTTGTAGCCATCTGTTTCCGAGCAGTGCTCGGAAACAGATGTATCTGTTGCCGGCTGCCTCCTACCGTCTTCACACGCCGCTACTACGGGCTATATTGACGCTACAAGCTACATTTGTAGCCTGTAGCGTGTTCTATCCATCCTGTTGTAGCGGCGTGTAAAGGTACCCTTAGGCTATATTCACACGTTGCGTATTTTTACGCGCGCGTATTTTTACGCACGCGTATTTTTACGCGCGTAAAAATACGCGACTGCGTTTTTTTACGCGCGTATTTCCAGTGCTTATAATGGGGCCTATGGAAAATACGCGCGTAAAAAACTGGAAAGAATTGACATGTTCATTTTTTTTACGCGCGTATTTTTACGCTGCGTAAAAATACGCGACGTGTGAATGGCAAAAGTGAATGTCCATTGACTTTGCTGGGAAATACAGATGCACATTCTTCTGGAGAAAATACGCGCGTAAAAATACGCGTCAAAATACGCACTGTGTGAACGCAGCCTTAGGTATTGTTCTCACCTTTCTGGTGTCTTGTGCAGTTCGCATATAATCCTACAGAGGGATATTTCCTGGATCTCCTGGCCTGCTGCTTGTTCCCAGTGAAGCGAGTCGCTCAGTGGGAGGCTCGTGTTGAAGTGCAGGAAAAAAATATTTTCAAGTCTGAATTGAAGCGCATCAAGAGGGAACACAGGGAAGGCAAATTATTCCAAAATAATTTCTTGTTTTGTCTTCCAAGGACAGGTAACGCGTTTCGGCTTAGCATATAACAAGCCTTCATCAGATAAAATCACAGACATTATAAAAACATACTCTTATATACAAAAACACAAAAGTTCATTTCCTCCTTTCCACTGATTGGTTAATTAGTTGCATATGCAAACCTCACTTAATGAGTGCACTGAGGTCACATTATACTCTAGGTAATAGTTTAGCACAATTTCTTATATTTGGAAGCGGCTTATTTATAGTAGCTACTATTCAAGGAGATCATTTCTTCATCTACAAATTAATTAGATGAACTTACATAAAAATTAGAATGTGTAAAAATGTAAAAATCGCTCAAAAAGAAATGTTTCTTGAAAAATATAAAACCATCTTTCCTTGTTTCCTTCTCATAAAATATATATTAATATATATATATATATATATATATATATATATATATATATTTATGTGGGGATGGATTGAATTGACACATAAACAGCAGATAAAAAGGATATTACCGTATATACTCGCGTATAAGCCGAGTTTTTCAGCCCAAAAATTGGACTGAAAAGTCCCCCCTCGGCTTATACGCGAGTCACTGTATACTGTATACAATGTATACAGTATACAGTGCCTCCCATCTATATACAGGCCCCCCCCCCGCCGCAATCCTGTAAAGGAAGAGATTAGTATACTTATCCCTCCGCTGTCCCGCTGCCGCTGTCCTGCCGCCGTCATCGCGATCCTCCGTCTTCTTCCAGCGTCTTCCGGCTTCTTCCGGCTTCCTCCGATGGTCGCAGGCAATGACGTCATTGCCTGCGCGACCGAGGAGGAAGCCAGAAGAAGACGGAAGACGCTGGAAGAAGATGGAGGATCGCGATGACGGCGACAGGACAGCGGCAGTGGAGGGATAAGTATACTAATCTCTTCCTTTACAGGATTGCGGCGGGGGGGGCCTGTATATAGATGGGGGGGGCCTGTATATATACTTGTGGGGCTGCTGTATACTACCACTGGGGCTGTATATATCTGTGGGGCTGTTGTATACTACCACTGGGGCTGTATATACCTGTGGGGCTGCTAGATACTACCACTGGGGCTGTATATACCTGTGGGGCTGCTGTATACTACCACTGGGACTGTATATACCTGTGGGGCTGCTAGATACTACCCCTGGGGCTGTATATACCTGTGGGGCTGCTGTATACTACCACTGGGGCTGTATATACCTGTGGGGCTGCTAGATACTACCACTGGGGCTGTATATACCTGTGGGGCTGCTGTATACTACCACTGGGGCTGTATATACTTCTGGGGCTGCTGTATACTACCACTGGGGCTGTATATACCTCTGGGGCTGCGGTATACTACCACTGGGGCTGTATATACCTCTGGGGCTGCTGTATACTACCACTGGGGCTGCTGCTGTATACTACCACTGGGGCTGCTGTATATACCTCTGGGGCTGCTGTATACTAACTACTGGGGCTGCTGCTGTATATACCTCTGGGGTTGCTGTATATCACACTGCTGAGGGCTGTATACCTGTGCTGGGGTCGACCCTCGGCTTATACACGAGTCAATAGGTTTTCCCAGGTTTTGGGGGCAAAAGTAGGGTGTCGGCTCATACACGGGTCGGCTTATACACAAGTATATACAGTACTTTCAAGAAGAATATCTTTACTGAGTGTAAGAAGATAAGAACTTCAACATACCAACCACAAACAAATGGGATGTGTGAAAAGATGAATCAGGTAGTCATAGACCTGCTAAAAACATTGCCATTGGAAGAAAGAAACATGTGGCCAGAAAAGTTGGCAAATTTAGTGGACTTGTACAATCATGTCTCAGTGAGTTCCACCAATTGTACTCCAGCATATCTCATGAGAGCAAGACCTGGTGTGGCGCCCCGCAACGAGTGCGTCACAAGGGAGTATTGCAGCCGCAATATTCTCTTGACAAAGCAGTGCAATAGTTAACTCTGAGATCCAACCCAACATACAACACCTAGAACAGAGGGCCAATCCTAGGTCCTGGTGGGTGGAGTGTTAGGGTAGTGAAGAGAACAGAATAATCTAGACAAGAAAACATAGTCTAGAACTTGAAGAGAGCAGACTAGAACTTGGAGTGGAGCGGGGGCTCCGCACCCCGTGCGGGCCCCTGGGCCGTCACCGGTCGGGTGTCCGCACCTGAGGCCTTAACTACCGGGAATGGGCATTTCTACACGGGTTCCCAAAAGACTCCCGTGCCCACAACTCACAGCCGGTTCACTGGTACCGAAGCTGGCAGCAGTTCACCTCTGCCACGCGAACCAGCCCCGTGGAGGAGCAGCTTTATAGGAGCACCCCACCACCAGCCAGTTTCCAGTCGTCTAACCAGCGGTGTACCCACTGAGGGACCCAAGGCTCCCCAAAGAATCCAGAACGTACATCATGGATAGGGCATTGAAGCAGCCTCCCCGTACCCGACCTGGTATTCCTGGGCGATGCTGGCAAGAGAAGCTAAGGAGGTAGAGAGGAGGTACACTGCGGATCTCTGAGGAGCACTATCACTGCTAAGTCCACCCGGTCTTCTACTCAACCACTGTAAGCCATGTACTGCCTGCTGGTTACAGTAAAGAACCGTTGCAGAGACTATCTGTGTCCGTGTCTCCTTATGAACTGTCCGTCATGAACTAAAGGTAACCGCAGCTGCCGCACAACATCTTGAGCAGCTCCAGCCCCCGGGGATCACCGCTCAGCCTGTGGGGAGCGTAACATCTTGCTGCTGTCCATCACCCCGGGAGGTTCCGCAGCGTCGGTAGTCCTTACCGAATCTACTCATAGGTGGCGTCACGAAGAAAACAAATTAAAACCCCTTTTAATCTGTTCCCGTAAGACGACCTCAATTTTGATCTGCACTACACCGGGCCCCACTACCGGCAGGCGCGGTCCACCCGTGACAAGGAAGGAGACGAATCGCCTGTATAAACCGGGAGTAACCCTGGCCCCTGGTGTGCGTCAGAAAATGGCGTCACGAACAGGATACGAGCAGGCCCGTTACCCAACGGGTATGTTGTGCTTAAACTGGACTTTATTGTCTACAATTGGACTTTGTTCGTCCCTAAAAGAACTTTCCCGCCTTTACACCATTGGGTCAAGATGGCGC
Source organism: Allobates femoralis (assembly GCA_033576535.1). Lineage (NCBI taxonomy): Eukaryota > Metazoa > Chordata > Amphibia > Anura > Aromobatidae > Allobates > Allobates femoralis. The sequence goes on along the minus strand of JARQOC010000001.1, from coordinate 50,511,595 downwards.
CCAAGATGGCGTTCCCGCCACAAGAAGCCGCCACGTGAAGCCCAAGAGTGAGTCAACCCCCCCCCTCCACTGTGGGAGGGCTAAAGACGAAAGGCGCCACACTGGCAAATTACCCATTGACATGGATATGGGAATAGTAAAACCAGATGTAAATTCGCCAAATTCTGATTGGGATACAGAACACCAGCAACAGTATCATAAAGTACAAGAAAGCGTGCAAAGAAGTTTGTCCCATGCCAGAGAAAGAGAAGAGAAATCATATAGCAATCATGCTTCTGCAACTCCCTTACAACCAGGTGAACTAGTGCTCAAGAGGAAGAGACATACCAACAAACTTGATGATCAATGGGAAGCAGTGCCATATACCGTGTTACCATCGAACTTTGACAATACCAAAGTGTGCCTTGTTAGTAAAGACAACAGAAAGACATCAGCAGCAGTTTCCAGAGACCATTTGAAGGTATGTTCTGATGCATTGAAGTACTAAGAAAGAGTTCCAGAAGTATCTATACCTGTAAAACCAAAAGAAGAGGAAATAATTGATAGAGTACTTGGAGAGTTTCCTAAGATGTGGACACAGATGGAGCAGTTGTTGTTCCCATGTTAGCTTTTCCCCAAATAGTGGTACCAGTACCAACAAGACATGAAGAACAGCAAGCTGAGGTATCAGAAGCCGCACTTGAAGAAGAACAGGAAATCCAACCCCCTGCTGTTAATGTGTCAGTCCCGTAATAAGACTAAGACCAGATTCAGAGACACCAGCACTGTACAGAACTACACATAGCACAGGGCTCAGTACACCCACTACACCTGTAGTAGATACTCCAGACAGGTTAGCAGAAACCCCTGTAGTAAGAAGGTTACAACGCAACACACAGTGTCAGATCCCAGCACATTACAGGGATTAAAGTGCAGTTCAGATGGTTAAAATGTAAATATGTTTTCCTTGTTGTAAGATGTAAATACGTAACTATGCAACCTTCAAGTGTACATACCTACAGGACTTTACTGTATGAACTTTTGAGTTTTCTTGAACTTTTAGTTTTATAAATGGACCATTAAGCCATAGAGCTGGTTGTGGCAAAGACTTTGTGTAAATATTAATCATCAGCTAATGGTGGAAGGACTAATCACCAAAATTACTGCTTTTTTCAAATATTCTTGATTGTTGTATTATTGAATCTTGAGACTCTGTACATTTTATATTGCTCTTTATTACTGTTATGCTTTACAAAAAGGTTTCTCAGTCCCGGAGTAATTAATTTCACTAGGGGGGATGTGGCACCCCAGAGTTCGGATGCCACAATGTCATTATCTCTCTCGGGGTAGTGTCATACCTGAGAGCAACAGAGGGTATTCACACCAGGCAAAACCAAAGCACACAACACCTTTCTGCCTCCAGGCCTGAAGGGGGAGATCTAAAACTGGGGTTCAGGGCAGCTCCCCTATAAATTCAGGTCTGGGGTGGAGTTAGCCAGTTCAGTACGGAGCAGTACTGAGGAAGACATCCTGTGGGCTGGAGAAGTGCTAAGCTTGTCCCAGGATAGCTGCCTGTTCATCGTCCCCAGAGTTCTGCAGCAGCGGTGGCCACTCATTGCCACAAATCACAGGTGCCGTCACAAATAACTTTCCTTTTAAACCACCGTATTCCCCAAAAACTCTTCAACACTGAACCCAGGGTCACGTAGCCTGGTCTCGACCCCTGTGACCCCCCAGAAGTGCTAAACAGCCCGGGTCAGAGTACTCCACGGCCCTGGGGGCATAAAATGTGTTTTCTTCCAGCGCTGCTCAGCAACTCTAGACTCTTGCTGCAGCTTTTTAGTGCTGTCTGTGTGGCAGGGTTGTCTGTTGATTCGTTGTGTTCTGCCATGAACGAGAGGGGCAACTGCATCAATCGCTGCTGTGAGTATAAAATTGTAGAAACTGGTGGCATTATCTGTGGCGTGGAGTGAGGAAATAGAGGACAGTGGTAGAATAGAGTCAGAGAGTATGTGAGTGTCAATAAGTGTGAGGTTTATGCGAAGGTGTACGAGTTGGTGGACATCAGTGGCAGGTCAGGAGGACAAGGATGAGAAGTAAATGGTGGTAAGATAGGGGGAGAAGGGAGGTTGTGGGGTAAGTGGGAGCAGAGGAGGGTGAGGTCTAGTGTATGTCCATCTATGTGGGTGGCTGTGGAGGACCATTGAGAGAGGCCAAAGAATGAAGCAAATAGCAGGAGTTTGGAGGCTGTTGACTGGTTGGTATAAATGGGGATGTTGAAGTCATTCATGATGATGGTGAGAATGTCAACAGAGAGAAAGTGGAGAAGTCAGATGGAGAATTGGTCAAAGAAGAGCATTGGCTGGGCCTGGGGGTCGATAAATGGTGGCCACTTAAAGGAGGATAGATATGAACAGAGTGCACTTCGAAGGATGAGAGAATAAGGGAGGGAGGAGGAGGAAATGGGTTGTATCAAAACCGATCAGATATTAATTACTGATATTAAGTGATCAATGTCATTTCCAAGAACACCCCTTTAGTATTTGAGATTCGTTATTACATGGTCACCTAACTTACACTCCAACTTTTATAACCTGCTGTAATACATATCCTCTTCAGACTCCTTGTTCTAAGAATTGTGAAGCGTTAAAGTAGAATTTGCTTTGGACTCCTAGAGGAAAAAAGAGTCTCGACTGCAGACAATGACAGTAAACAGATGCACGGTACAATGCTCAGCCACTTGTCAGCGCTAATCCTCCTTAGCTCAGCAGCCTGTAACCCTGGAGGCAACTTCCACCGACAGCTCGGAGTGAAGGCAGTGATACTAATTGGGTACAAACATAGCGGCAGTCACATCTCTGCTCTAAACTCACTAATCTGATGCCAGAAAGAACAGAAGATGAATTCTACGGTTTCCGAATCCAGCAACTATATAACTGAGCTTTACAACGCTTAGAAACATATGTCTACTGCTCTGTTCTTCACCTGTAGAATAAGAAAGAGCTCAAGACAGGAGCTGATCAATACCTGCCATGAAAACACAAGAAAAAAAAAGTATTCTCGAAAGGCGAGAGTCCCCAGAAGTTAAAGGCCCCCATAAACATTAGATAGCTGTCGGCCAAGTGATCGTCACATACTAAAGAACGTTCACCGGGGAGGGACGCCAAAACTCATCCAATTTATGATGAGATGTGGCATTACTTAACGGTAACCCCTTCACCCCCGGGGAAATTTTCCGTTTTTTTTTCCTCCCCTTCTTCCAAGAGCCATAAGGTTTTTATTTTTCAGTCAATCCAGACATACAAGGGCAAGTTGTACTTTTGAATGACATTATTCATTCACCTACATGATGTACTGGGGCAAAAAAATTGCAAAAAAAAGTGCAATTCCGCAATGGTTTTCTGGGGTTTTTATTTAACACGTTCACTATAAGGTAAAGAGTGATGTGTCTGTATGATTTCCCAGGTGAGTACGAGGACGTAGATACCAAACAGGTTATTGTTTTTTCATTTAAGTAGTAAAAAAATGCAGAAATTAGTAAAATAAAAAAAGAGTTTTGCTTTTTTCTTTGACCCGTAACGCTTTAATTTTTCAGGATCTGGCGCTGGGTGGCAGCTTAAGTTTTGCCCCCTGGGCTGCCAATTTTACTGATACTATTTTGGGGCAGATACAATGTTTTGATCGCCTGTAATTGCATTTTATTACAAAGTTGCGGAAGCCAAAAAAACCTTCATTCTTGTGTTTTGAGTTTATTTTCTCATTACGCCGTTTACCAATTAGATTAAAGTTTTGTATATTTTGATAGATCGCACATTTCTGACTGCGATAATACCAGATATGTGTATTTTTTATTTTCTTGTTGACGTTTTATTTTTAATGGGGAAAAAGGGGGGTGATTTGAACATTCGTATTTTTAAAATGTTTCTAGTTTTTCAAACTTTTTTTTGCTTTTTACCATATTTAATAGTTCCCTTAGGGCAGGGGTAGGGAACTCCAGGCCTCGAGAACCATAAACAGTGCATGTTTACTGGATTTTCTTAGTATTTCACAGGGGTTGGATTAATCAACAGTGCAGGTGATTAGACAGGGTGGGCCATTTGTATAGATGCACCTAAATCAAATGGGAATTGTTGGTGATATCAACTTCATGTTTGTGGCACATTAGTATATGGGAGGGGGAAACTCTTCCAGATGCGTGGTGACCATGGCGGCCATTTTGGATCCAACATTATTTTTTTCAATGGGAAGAGGGTCATATGACACATCAAACATATTGAGAATTTCATAAGAAAGCAATGGTGTGCTTGGTTTTAACGTAACTTTATTCTTTCATGAGTTATTTACAAGTTTATGACCACTTATAAAATGTGTTCAAAGTGTTGCCCATTGTGTTGGATTATCAATGTAACCCTCTTCTCCCTCTCCTGACACACTGATAGCAACACCGCAGAAGAGATGCAGCACAGGCTTCCAGTATAAATTGCTTCAGATGCTGCACATCTCGTATCTTCACAGCATAGACAATTACCTTCAGATGAGGGATGAGGAAAACTTTTTTGTGAATGGTGAAGTTGACAAAACCAGCGCTATTGGTCTGACACTAACCCACAGTGGATAGATCCCTCCAAGACTGCTGGAACACAGACATTGATGGTATGGTGTGGTATATGGGATACAAAGATAGTGGGGCCATTCTTCATCAATAGAAACCTCAATGCCACTGGATATCTGAATCATGTAGCAATTTCCCATTGAAAAAAATAAAGTTGGATCCAAAATGGCTGACTTCAAAATGGCCGCCACGGTCACAACCCATCTGGAAAAGTTTTCCCCCTCCCATATACTAATGTGCCACAAACAGGAAGTTGATATCACCAACCTTTTCCCTTTTATTTAGGTGCATCCATATAAATGGCCCACCCCGTATTATCACCTGTGCAATACTAAAGAAATCCTGTAAACCTGCGCCGTTTGTGGTTCTTGAAGGCGTAGAGTTCCCTACCACTGCCTTAGGGGACTTGAAGCTGAAATCACCTGATTGCATGTTCTATACAAAGTAGTGCATTAGCACTGCTATGTATGGTAGAAATCACAATCTCGCTCATATCTATAGAAATGAGACAAATGCGCAATAGGGTCTTATCTCTATTATATAGAGGTGTTTATTCAATGATTAAATGATCAATATTTCAGCATTAATGCCAATTTATTTCTTAACCTAAACCACATTTGGGAGGGTTTCAGCTTTCAAAAGAGTAATTTATACAAACAATGGATGAATTTAATATCAGGTTATAAGCTTTTATTTACATAACATGGATAAGTGACATAAGTTCTGTCAGGGACTGTACAGCGCCCCCATATGGAAAATGTAGCATTACACAGTGTCTGTAAAAATCAGTGGGATGTCTGGGTGTCTAGTACGTGCCGACATAGATTTTTGACGTGGAATTTTCTAGCCGAAAATGCATGTGAAGGTCAGATATTTTTGGTGCCTTTTTAGCATGTTTTTGACTCATTTTTGTATATGGAGCATTTTTGTGCTGCTTCTACTGATTTAGTAGACAAATTTGGACTGTTTTTTCTTTTCGGTCAAAAGATCCTTATGAATTGATGTTGCTTTTTTTTCCCCAAGCTTAAAAAAAAGTAGAGAAAGAACAGCACAATGGAGTATTTTACTGCTGTTATCAATAGGAATCTCATTACAAATTGTAGAAAAATGGTCAAAAAAGACAAACACGAACCCCGTTAATTTTCATGTAGCACACTCACCATTGGTATCCCGTGAAGCACAAGCTGGAGCCGTCTTAGGGCCCTTTCACATTCAAATCGCGGCAGATGCGGTGAAAAAACGCATCTGCCGCGATTACCGCATACCGGCTGCACTTGCGGCACGGTTGCGGCGCGGTTGCGGTAAACGCCATACAAGGTAAAGGCGGACTTGCGTCAGGTGCGGCAATTTGCAGTTTTGGCACTTGCGGCAGGTGCGGCGCTGAAAAAAAACGCGCTGACTGCATTTTTTTTCGCGGCCACACCTGCCGCAAGTGCCAAAACCGCACTTGCCGCACCTGCCGCAAGTCCGCCTATACCTTGTATGGCGTTTACAGCAACCGTGCCGCAAGTGTAGCTGGTATGCGGTAATCGCGGCAGATGCGTTTTTTTCACCGCATCTGCCGCGATTTGAAAAAAACGCTGATGTGAAAGGGTCCTTAGGCTGGTTTCACACTACCGTTTTTAGAATCCGGGTGAATCCAACTGAAACCGGATACACCCGCATCCGCAAAGATAAGAACGGCAGCACTCACCATTGAGTATCTTTCTTTAATTAAATTGTGCATGCTCCATCACAAGACCTAAGTTCATCTAACAAATGATCTTCGTCCACATGGCACCTTGCCGTCCTCTTCTTCTCATTTTGGCCTCATGGCCTACTGTGTGTGGAGGATGCAAATTGATTAAACTCAGATACTGCATTGGTGAGTGCTGCCATTCTTATTTTTGTGCATCAATAGGAAGCTTTTTTAAGAATAAAAGAGTAACACGTAGGGTTTGCATGAAAACTAAGGAAATTGCAATGTTTTGCCTGTTCAGTGAATAAAGAGTAAGCATGGACTGTATCAATATTTTCTTTCTCTGAATTCCTTGAGTTATAAGAGATGTGGATGGTTTGGCTCCTGGTGGCAGTGCCGGAGCGTCGGGAACAAATACGTCTTTCTTTCGGTAACTCGTTGAATACAATCTACTGGAATCAAATTGTTACTTTACATGAGACATTCGGTTCGGCGTTGTTCCAATACGGAGACATGCTCCTGTAAATTAGACACTAATTACACTTGGCAACCTCCAACTGTGAAGTGATAACTTTCCCATGAGATATGAAGACTCGGTAGCAGAAGGTATGCACCTCCTAATGGGAATCTGCAATATTCCTGCTTTATTTAATCAGCGTCATTAATTTTTGTAGAAATGTAATTTTTTTATAAGTGTGAGTTTTTTTTTTTTTTTTTTTTTTTTTTAAAAAACACTTGTGTTTTTTTAGGATTTAATATATTTTGTATTCGTTAAAGGGGTTGTCCAGTCTAAAACTGATAATTTTGCAGTCACTCTATGCATTACTCTGTGTGACTGCTGACTTATCAACCCTCCCAGAGGGCGGGGCGATGAGAGGATTCGCCATCTGTCACAATTACGAATGCCACATGTGTGAAGGGGACCTAAACGGGTCTCTGTCAGCACAGAATGACTGTTCAAAACAAGTTCAAGAACTCGGTGTATCATGATGGGCCCAATCATTTAAAGGGAACCTGACCCCTCCAAATCGGTCCATAGCCTCTAAAAACCTGTCCCTGCATCTTCCTATAAGGTTTCAAGCTATCCCTCTCTTTACCTACAGCTATTCTGTAAAGTGTAATTATCACCTTTATTACCTGAGAAATCTGCGGCTTCTGAATCCCCGAGGAGTCACAGTGGGCGTTCCCTCTGGCTCCTTATCGCCGCCTCCACTGTTGTTTTTCACGCCCCAATGGGCGTGAAAATGAATGTTGATGATCCAGTGTCGGATCACTGGGCGGGCTTAGCCGGAATGATGCAAAATGGCGTCATTCGGCGGCGCTTTGGATGTCGATACACCTCTTGGGTGTATGTATGGACCACAGGAGATGACGCAATTTGTGTTATTCGTCTCTGGATCCTTATCGCCATCTCCATGTTGTTTTTCATGCCTGATGGCTTGAAAATTAATGTTGATGATCCTGTGTCAGATCACTGGTGGGCTTAGCCGGAATAACACAATCGCGTCATCTCTGTGCTGTGACGTCATTAAACCTCACGCTGGCATTGCGCATGCGCGAGTTGTATATAACACCTCGCGCTGAGCAATGCACAGTGAGTCCATACATACACCTAAAGGGTGTATCGACATCACAGCGCGGAAATGAGCGATTTGCTAGCCTCCCAGTGATCGACCAGATCATCAACATCATTTTCACGCCGGGGCGTGAAAAACAACAGCAGAGGCGGCGATAGGAGCCAGAGGGACACCACTGTGACTCTTGGGGTTCAGAAGCCGCTGATTTCTCAGGTAATGAAGGTGATAATTACACTTTACAGAATAGCTATAGTAAAGAGGGATAGCTTGAAACTTTAGAAGGTTGCAGGGACAGGTTTTAGAGCTGGGACCGATTTGGAGGGTCAGTTCCTTGAACTGCACTTCCACTTCTAGTTTTTCACCACCCTTCTCCTCTTTTGTTGATTGACAGCTCTGCTTCCTACAACTGTTATCCCACGATAGGAACAATCATAATGTGTTTTCTTCTATGTATGCATTGGTCTCTCTGTTTCTAGGCAGATTTCCTGCTCCTGAAGTTTGTCCTATGTCTCTCCTGTAGTGTGATGATTTGTTAGTTTGCTCACCCTTCTTCCCAGTGTTCAGTTGTGTAGCCAATTCCTGGATCACACTATACTTCCCTGCAGGGGATAACTACAATAGGTGCAGGGGTTGCGATCGCAACTGGCCAGCAGCTAGGGGAACCAAAAGTCCCTCGGGGCCTATAGAAAAAGACTAATACTATTAAGATTTGCAATAATTGGGGCCCGTTGGAGATTCGCATCGGGCCCTGGCCTGAAGTTTACGCAACTGCTTCCTGTAATGATTAATTTTTTCACCTTTTGCATTGAACTTAATATCAAATTTCAGAGGAATCCAGCTCCTTTCTCCTGGTCTTTACTACAAGACAGTGTGATTGAGTTAGCACTGTCTGAGGACGCATGGCATGTGAGTACACCAATCATACAGTTGTCTAAGAGACTAATAACTAAGGATTTAGAAACGTATACTGCTTTGAAGAGTCAGAATACAGCCAGAAAAGTGCAGAGATAAATGGAAAACAAGTAGGTGAGAAGGTACACACAAATGATTAGCCTCACCATGATCGACTGAGCTCCTGTGCTTGGTTTGAACAGTCATTCTGTGTTGACAGAGTCCCTTTGAACCTTTACAAACAGTGTATTCTTTTCTAAGAATTATATCATACTTCATCCTTTACGTCATGCACTAGACATAACACACTGTACCAGATTTGTTGGAATGGTTTCTTTAATTGTTATCTGCTCTATTCCTTCCACATCTGTATTAAAAACAATTAGAGTGAGAATTTTATATTTTGAAAAGACTGGAAGGTCTGTGTGCTGTATGTCTTGTCTGGTGTGATGACGTACTCACGTCTTAGGCTACTTTCACACCGAAGTTTTTTTACATCCAGCACAGATCAGTTTCTGCCCATTCACTTTTAATGGTGTCCGGTGGCATCCTGTTGCTTCAGGTTGCTACCAGATCAGTTTGGATTCGTTTATTTGACGAGTCCATAAAACGTTGCATGCTTTTTGTGCTCGGTAAAAAAAACATCTTACTGGATCCATTGGTTCTAATATAAGTCAATGGGTGCCAACCATTTTTACCAGATCCGTTAAAAGTGGATGCGGCATGCCAACTGAGCATGTGCAGTACCATCCATCATATAAAGTTCGGAGTCCGTACCGAACACCTGAGTGTTTGAGCACGGACCCCGAACAAGGACTTCACTAAGAGGTCCATTATTAATTAAAGCATTATACTCACCTGCCTCTCTGCTGTGGTCACTTCCAGATTCCGCTCATTAACCTCATGAATTATTTACTGCATTGACTGCTGAACAGCCAATCACAGACACCAACTCTCTGTGACAGCATCTGTGATTGGCTGTTGTGCCCCACCCATTGTGCAGCAACCAATCACAGACGCAATGGATTGGCACAACAGCAATCACAGACCAATGGATTGGGCACAACAGCCAATCACAGACACAATGGATTGGGCTCAACAGCCAATCACAGACACAATGGATTGGGCACAACAGCCAATCACAGATGCGGTCACTGAGTGGGACCTGGAAAGTTATCTCAGCGTCGAGACTGGTAAGTCTAATGCTTTAATCATCATTTATTTTTACACCTGATCTGTTTGGGCACAGACCCAAAACAGGACAACATCCAGTACCATCCTGCTCCAGGGCAAATACCCAGATCCTTTCTGGAACCGTTTTTTGCTCAAAAACTGGATCTGTGCTGGATTTTAAAAGCCGCTGCTCTGAAGTAGCATTATTACCAAATATATGTGTAAAGAGGAAATGTGACCATGTAGAAAGATATTCTCAAAACCTTTCTCTTCCTCTTTACTATCTGGCTCGAATCCCATGAGTCTACCCTTTACTTTTGCCAATTTGAAAAGACTGGATGCAGTGTTAACATGGAAAATGCATTTGCAGCTAGAGAACAGGGGTCAGTGTTGGGGTATTGATCTTTTTTAATATATTCCGAGGTGAACATTAACACATAAATATATACATTTAACCTAAAATTTCCTGTTATCTGTAAATATTTTATTTCATGAAATATTAATGTCCTGAGAATGTAATTGTGCTGAATTAAAGGATTTTTCAGCAGAGCCAGGTTATAGTAAGGGCAAAGCGAGAAAGTATCCCTAGGGCCCTCACCACCAAGTTCTTCCAGTCGTTTCCCAAAGACTCTTAACAGCTAATATTCATTTTTCATTTCATTTTCCTTTTTCATTCTTCTTTTTCTAACAGCCATAACTTTTCTTTATAGACCTTTGATGGATTATTTTTGCGGGACAAGTTGTAGTCTCTCTTTATTTTGGAGCTTTTTAAAGTTTTGTATTTTCTTAACTCTGTAAACTTTTCTGAACTTTGTAGAGAAAAATGTGATTTATGTCACAATGTTCTGCGACCCATCATTTTTCTGTGGATGATGCTTTATAAGGGCTTGGTTTTTGTGCCAAGCTATTGATTTTATTGGCAAGATTTTAGGGCACAATGCTTGGTGGCGATGGGAGGGGAACAAAAATGGCAATTTTGGAGTTTTCATTTCTTAAGGTACCTTTACACGCCGCTACAGCAGGGTGGAAACAACCGGGTTTATGAGACAAATGTATCTTGCACCGTCAAATCAACCGAGGTAGTGGCGTGTAAAGGCGGTTGTTGCCACCCGTCACTTGCGGCACCTGTTTCAGAGCAGTGCTCTAAAACAGGTTGATTTCAACCCGATGGTAACGGCGTCTAAATACGGTAGGGTAAGGTTTGTTCGCCACCTAGATAACTCCCCGGGGCGTGACACAGCCTCCGGAAACCACTCCCCTTCAGCGATCATTGGTGGAAGCTCCTGCGTTGTGATTGGTTGTCGCTGCATAGGGCGGCATATTTAATGAGCTGACCAGTCACACTACACAATTGCTCGAGCGTCATGTATTAATCAGCCTCTGCGCTGGCTGGCCAATCATGATGCTATTGCTTTGTCCTAACAGCATACGAATGTCTCGTAATCCACAATTCTGGCACGCCTATGTGTTGTCCCTGCTGCACCAGGTCCTCCCATATTACCTTCTGTCACGGCGTGTAAATGAGGTAAGGTGCTCTACAAAAGGTAACTTGAGGCACCCGGCGGTGCATCCAGAGGTAGATTAAACCTTCTGTAGAGCACCTTGTAGCGGCGTGTAAAGGCGGTATCGGGTACCGTTTGTAACCGTTGGTGCGTGCTCGTGCACGTGAAGCACCCGGTTGTTTCCACCCTGCTGTAGCGGCGTGTAAAGGTACCTTTATGGTATTCTATGGATGTGGCAATACAGAATATGTTTTTTTATTTATTTTTTTAAATGTCTAATTTTGGACTGGAAAAAGGAAAGCAATTTTAATTCTTAATTTTATTATTTTAATATGTATTTTTTTACTTTTCACTTTATTTTTACTCTTGAACCTGTGATATTTTTTGAGAAGCAAAATTCCAGCGAGTTAATCCAATAGCAGAGTTTATTCAGAAAGTGCATAACAACTTCTATCCACTTGGCAGGTGATAGGTGCTCAAACCAACACGTTTCGACGTGAAGTCTTACTCATGGCAGTAGCTGAGTAGAGAGAGTGGCTGTTAAATACACACCTCCTCTGACACCACACAGCTGAATCAGTGTAGCAGATTGGAAACAGTAACAATACAAATGTGATTAAACCCTGAGGAAATCTCCAAATTAGGAAAAATGCCAAAAGCCCTGTGTGCAGATAATGGAACTGAATATACAAGTGGTAAGGTGCAAACCATTTTGAGAATGAATGGAATCGTGTTCCAGACTACCATTCCATACAACCCAGAACAGAATGGCATTGCAAAGAGAAAGAACCGTACTCTTTGTGAAAGTGGAAGAAGCATGTTGTATGATGCCAATCTACCTACAACGTATTGGGAAGAAGCCATCATGACAGCTTGCTATCTTCAAAACAGACTGCACGGTAAAGCCACAAATTAACTCCAAATGATATGGAACTGCGGAAAGCGAACACTAAGCTCCTCAGGATATTTGGAAGCAAAGCGTTTGTGTATGTCCAAAGAAAAATGTTCCAAGTGGAATCACATGCAAAGCAAGGAGTCTGGTGGCTATAGCGAAACTCAAAAGGGATACAGATCCCGCACAAGAGACCAACACCAGTAACAATCAGCAGAGAGGTAGTGATTGATTTAGAACTCTGTTTCGCTCAAATTTCATGAAGTTACACCAGTCATCAAGCAATGGAAACTGAAGAAGAAAAATCTCAGTCATCAAACCCAGACACTGAAAGAAACAGTGAAGTCTGGTAAGCTCTGAAGCCACGAGGAAGAAAGAGAAAAACAAGTCAACCTCATTCAGGAGATCAGAATTACCAACAAAGGTATCAAGCTAGACACTTTCTATAGGGTCAGAACACTTCCTTTAATCAGAGTCACAGTCATGGCAAGGAAAAGAGCTCTTAGAAGCCAAAGATTCATCAAGACTCCCGCAATGAGACTTACAGCCAAGCAGTGGGGGCACTTCTGTATATAAGGACAACAAAGGATGTATTGGACTTGCCAGCTGTGAGAAGACCAGTGCAAGGACTAAGCACATCAACGTTAAGCATCACCACTTATGTGATTTAGTGGAATGTGATGTACTAGAGTTTGTGTATTGCAAGTCTGCCAAGACGTTAGCAGATGGTATGACAAAACCATTGCCAAGAGCCAAGTTTGAGGACTTCAGAACCGCAATGGGACTAATAGGATAAGTAGTTGTTGAGTGGGGGTGTTGGAATATGTTTAGTGTAACAACTCCAATTCTGTATGTGTAAGTGTTGTATTGCTAGATTTGTGCATTGTCAGTAAACTTAGTTTAAAAAAAAAAAGAGGAACACTACCAGAGGCTCACACACAGGAAATACCATGTGACTGTAACCAGTTTCCTGTGTCTGTGCATGTGAAGAGAAGCACAGCAGCTTGCTGATGCTGCAAAGGGAAATTTAAGATGTATATTCCTGTTTCCACAAAGCCCTTCATATCTGTACCTGTTCGTTGCTAATTAAAGCTAAGTTCTGTTGTCAACATGCTTTCAGTGTATCCTGAATGATCCGCTGCCAACAAATAAGGATGGTTGAGAGCTGGTGGACACTGCTGTTTACAGAGCTCGCATCACCTGCCTGGAAGTCATCCACAGGAGCTACAAGCACCTAAATACCAACTTCAGGAACACAACAGCTGGTAGCCATATACCTGTCCAGTAGAGTGGTTCCTAGTTCATCCCAGACTGGGCAGACCCAGAGACCCGGTGAACCAGTACCCTGGACTTGCTGCCTAACCAACAGTAAAAGGTAAAGAACTGAAAGACTGTGTCCGTGCATTCTTACTTCTGCACCTTGCCTACATGACTTGCTCATCAGTTGCACGTTGGGTAACTGATGGGTGCCCAAATGGACATGCTGCCAAAGTTACATGACAAAATGCTATTGTCAGAGACTGAAGTGATAACTAAGGGGTTACACAACAGTGGATTGAGCTAGCTCTAATCAATGCTGTTAGAGGAGGAATCTGCTTTATTATGGCTGGCACCTGCCCTGGTACATACACTGGCACCATCAGCCTTTTTTTTAACCATCTGAGTACTATTGTACTGTTAAGTAGAAATAATAATGACTTGAAAGTTTTACTTTATGCCTAGGGTCCTCCACTAATTTAACATCTACGATGTGTCAGAAGTCAGAAACCAAAATGGAGCCTATCAGGAAGTTTTAGACCCCGAAGTTGACAATGATATCCTTTTTTATTCAAGTTGGGTGCTTTTCTATACCATGGGCTACATTCAGTGGCGTACCGCCAATGGCAGCATACCACGCGACCGCAATGGAGTCGATGGGTCCCCCACCCATCATCGGTGTATTGAAACATGTATCTGAGGGGAATGGACTCCCAGCAGTTAATTGTTAAGACGTGCATGAGGGCCTCTTTAAATAATGTGCCCATTATAGGGAAGTGGGTCTTTTGTAGTATTGCCCTAGGCAGGGCAGCCAAAAATTGTGAGGCACGTCAATGCCCCTGGAAAGAAACATGGAGGAGAGCCGCTAAATATTGTTTCTATTACAAAAGAGCAGATCTCCTTTACTTGCAATGCCCATTCAGTAAGCATGGACTAAAACATTTACCCCTGGGAGGTATACATGAAACTACTGCCTAACTTTTGAACGTTTAGGGTCATCATCATCATAAATATGATGTAAAAAAATTATGTTTTCGTGGCATCATGAACCACGGTCGCACTGATCATATGATGGTGGCGGATGAGGAGAAGGAGAAGCAGTACAGCAAGTAGCCAAAGTCATGAAGTGTGTACCCATGTGTGGGTGTGCGGAGGTGCACGGCAATCTACTGGCACAAAATTTAAATTCCGCTATCATTTGGTGGTGGTGTGGTGAAGTCAGGCCCAATCCAACCCTTGTTCATCTTGATCAGACTCAGCCTGTCTGCATTTTAAGTTGACAGGCAGATGCATTTATCAGTAATGATTCCACCTGCGGCACTAAAAACACGCTCTGACAAAACGCTAGTGCAGGGCAGGCCAGGACTTCCAAAGCATAGAGAGACAATTCCTGCCACATGTCCAGCTTGGATACCCAGTAATTATATGGCCTCGTGAGTATATTGGCTGCAGGTCTCTCTTCCCCCCTTCCTGCAATTAGTAATTATAAGGCACAGAGGAGTCTAGGAGCACTTTTGTACGATCGGCAAGGTACTCCCTCAGCATCTTCGCAAACTTTGCAGTACTTGTGACACTACCCCCACCTCAGGGCCTGTGCTACGGGAGGTGCTGAGAAAAGTGTCCCAGATCTTTGAGAGTGTTCCCTACCTCTGCTGGATTGGACTGTGCCTCTCTCGCCGATGCCTCGTTGTCCACAGAATCGTGACTCTGCCGCTAGCATTTTCAGAAGGAAATTTTTTGACTAATTCCGCTACTATTGTTATGATCCGGTGACCTTGGAGCCACATGATTATATTTCACAGGAGTAAGTGGTACCTATACTGACTGCAGTTCCTGATCTAACCCCGCAACTAGAAGTAGCCGTGGGATGTGACTAACCATACCCTAGACACCTCAACACGGCCGGAGAACTAGCTACCCCTAAAGATGGAAACAGGAATTCTATCTTGCCTCAGAGCAGAACCCCAAAAGGATAGAAAGCCAACTACAAATATTGACTGAGAGTAAGAGAGGAAAAGACACACTCAGGCAAAAAACAGAAACTAGAAAAATGAGGCCACTCTAGCTAGATAAATAAAGACAGGGCAGGATACTATTGCAGTCAGTATAAAAATCCTTTAAAAAATATCCAAAGCAGATAATACGAAAATACCCGTGAGTCTACTCAAAACTCGGCGCCCTCTAAATCTGCGGAACTCCTGTGAATCCAACTAGGCTAAATATATGCTGACACAATCAAAAGCTGAACAAGCCAATAACAAATGAATAGCACTTAAATCCTAGGAAGAAAACTTCCTAACAGAGAGCAAGCATGTACGCTGAGCAAAAATAGACAATTTCAAAAACAATCACACAGCATGTGTGCCCCAAGAAAACAAAACCATTCACTTAGCTTGAAAGTCTTGCAGCAGGGCAGGAAGATACCAGGCAGAGGTGAAACACCTCCAGGACAATTGACAACTGGCAAGGACTGAGGAAGTTCTGCAAACCTAAATACCCCAGTCAGAACTGCAATTATCCAATTCACCTGACCAAAAGTGCAAAACAAGATCAACTGCATTACCAGCCAAAACCACAGGAAGGAGCCCACAAGCAGAATTCACAACAGACTATGGCCTTCTGGTACTGCAGCATTTTTGTAGACCTCTCCGTAAAGTTCTCCTTGTAGCGTGGGTCTAAAAGTGTCACCAACGAGTAATGAGTGTCCGCCAATATGTTAACAACGCGAGGGTCACGAGACAGGCAGCGTAACATAAAGTCAGCCATGTGCGCCAGACTGTTAACAGGCAAGACTTCAGGGTCCTCACCAACAGCATGACTGTCCATACTGGCCTCATCATCCTCTTCCTCCTCCTCTCCCCTGTCCTCCGGCCATCCACGCCGAACCGACGTTATGACGGTTGTGCATGTATTACAGTCAATTAAGCATGAAAGTAGCTCTATTTCTTCATCCTCCTCCTCCTCGTAATAGTCCTCCAATGCACATTGGGATGAGATGAGGCTGGGTTGTGTGTAATCACCCAGTACAGTTTCTTGCTCCAACTCATCATGCTCCGCCTGCAATGCATCGTCTTTGATTTTGAGCAGAGAGCGTTTTAGAAGACAGAGAAGCGGGATGGTGACGCTAATGATGGCGTCATCGCCACTCACCATCTTGGTGGAGTCCTCAAAGTTTTGGAGGACGGTACATACGTCGGACATCCATGTCCATTCCTGAGGTCTTATGCGTGGAGTTTGAACCGTACACCGACTGCCTAGTTGATGCTGGTATTTAACAACTGCCCTCTTCTGCTCACAAATCCTGACCAACATGTGCAATGTGGAATTCCAATGCGTGGGGACATCACACATCAGTCTGTGAGCCGGAAGCTGCAAATGCCACTGAAAGCCGGCAAGGCCGGCAGAAGCAGTAGGTGACTTTTTAAAATGGGCACACAGGCGGCGTACTTTGACAAGCAGATCCGACAGCTCCGGGTAGGATTTAATAAACCGCTGAACCACGAGGTTGAGCACATGGGCCACGCATGGAACATGTGTCAGCTCGCCTCGCCTCAGAGACACCACAAGGTTCCAGCCATTGTCACACACAACCATGCCTGGCTGTAGGTTCAGCGGTGTGAGCCAGTGATCTGCCTGCTGTTTCAGAGCTTTCCACAACTCTTCAGCATTGTGGGGTTTGTCACCTACGCATATTAGGTTCAGCACAACCTGTTGCTGCTTAGCCGAGGCAGTGCTGCAGTGCTTCCAGCTTGGGACTGGTGTGGAGGGTGAAGTGGAAGAGGAGGAGGAGGCGCCTGAGGAGCATGATGTTCCGGAGCTGTACACTGTGGATGAAACCCTGACTGAGTTAGGGCCTGCAATCCTTGGTGTCGGAAGGACGTGTTCCGTCCCAAGCTCAGACTGGGTCCCGGCTTCCAGAATATTAACCCAGTGTGCTGTCAGCGAGATGTACCGGCCCTGACCACAAGCACTTGTCCACATTGCCAAGGGCACGTCTGATGTTTTGTGACACGTGCTTATGTAATGCGGGGATGGCACACCGGAAAAATAGTGGCTTCTGGGGACCGAGTAACGTGGGACAGTCGCCACCATCAGGTTGCGGAATGCTTCTGTCTCCACTAGCCTAAAAGGCAACATTTCCAGCGCAAGCAGTCGCGAAATGTGTGCATTTAGAACTGTGGCATGTGGGGTGTTGGCAGTGTATTTGCGCCTACGTTCCAAAGATTGGTGTATGGATAACTGAACACTGCGCTGGGACAAGGACGTGGTTGATGATGGTGCTATTTCTGCTTGTGCAACTACAGGTGAAGGACAGGAGGCATCTTCACATGCAGTATGGACAGGGGATTGTCTTGCACGCACAGCAGTGGAAGATGCAGCAGTGTCACCCGCAGACAATGCTCCTGGACTCTGCTGTACATCCCACAAATTCGGGTGCTTTGCTGACATGTGCCTGATCATGGTGGTGGTGGTCAGGCTGCTAGTTTTGCTACCCCTGCTGATGCTGCCATGGCAGGTGTTGCAAATGGCCTTTTTGGAATTATCTGCAGACACTTTAAAGAACAACCAGACTCGGGAAGACCTAACAGTTGTACTGGCAACTTCTGTCGTGTTGTTGTTTCGAGCAATGATTGCCTGCCTTCTGCCTGTGGCCACCACCCTGCTTCTTCCGGCCTGTTGTGATGCTACGCCTAACTACCCCTGTGCACTGCTGTCCTCGCTCTGTGTGTCCTCCTGCCAGGTTGGGTCAGTTACTGAACCATCCACCACGTCGTCTTCCACTTCCGCAACCTGGTCCTCCTCCTGACTTTCTGGCAATTGTGTCTCATCATCGTCCACCTCTTGTTGAGACACGTTCCTACCGTTGCCTTTGTGAGACCGTGGCTGCTCAAATATTTGTGCATCGGTACATACGATCTCCCCATGACCCACTTCAACTGGAGCTGGCGAGAGGCCAGAATCTACGAATGGATAAGTGAGCAGTTCTTCAGAGTGTCCAAGTGTAGGATCAGTTATTTCCGGGGGCCGGGCACTCGGCACGGCCGGAGGAAGGAGGATCAGGGTGCGGAATGTGCGGCCCAGTCTCACGGCTACTGACACCGGACCATGTAGAAGACAGGGTATTTGTTGTGGTGCCAAACTGACTGGAAGCATTATCCGTTATCCAACTAACAACCTGTTGACACTGGTCTTGGTTTAATAGTGGTGTACTGCTGCGGTCCCCTAGAAATTGGGACAGGAAGGTTGAGCGAGATGATGTGGGCGTTTGTCATGGCGCAATTCGAGCTTGCACACAGCCTCGGCCTCTGCCTGCACCACCACCACGTCCAGTTCCTTGTCCCTTGCCACCGGACTTGCGAATTTTCAATGTTGTGCTGCCTGTATACAGCTAAATGAAGGCGTCCAAAAGATGGTTTTTAGTTGCACACTGAGATTACAGATTAGAGTGGTTTAATCCCGGCAGCTGGAGCGGTCAGACACAAACGCTGACTCGTATACCAAGTTTTGGCGTATACTACTTGGAGCTACAAGCGACTTCTGCCGCACTAAGATGCTAAATGAATGCAGACAAGAGTTGGTTTTTAGCTGGACACTAAGAATAGAGATTAAATTCCAGCAGGTGGACTGGTCAGACACAAATGCTGACGAGAATACTGAGTGTTTTGGTGTATCCTAATTTCCGCTACAACCCACTCCTGCCTATAGAGAGCTAAATTAATCCCTAATGGTACCTTTACACGCCGATACAGGATGGTGGAAACAACCGGGTGCTTCGCGTGCACGAGCATGCACAAACGTTTGAAAACGGTAACCGCACCACCGTTACACGCCGCAACAAGGTGCGCTACAGTAGGTTACATCTATCTCTGGATACACCGCCGGGTGCCACAAGTTACCTTCTGTAGCTCACCTTACCTCATTTACACGCCGCTATAACCAGGTAATATGGGCGGAACAAAGGCAGCAGGGACAACACATAGGCGTGCCACAATTGTGGATTATGACACGTTCGTATGCTGATAGGACAAAGCAATAGCATCATGATTGGGCAGCCAGCGCAGGAGGCTGACTAATACATGACGCTCGAGCAATTGTGTAGTGTGACTGGTCAGCTCCTTAAATATGCCGCCCTATGCAGCGTCTACCAATCGTAACGCAGGAGCTTCCACCAATGATCGCTGATGGGGCGCGGTATCCCGGAGCCTGTGTCACGCCCCAAGTAGATAGCAAGGTGTCGAAACAACCCTCCTGTTCCTTATTTAAACGCCAATACAGGCCGTAACCATCACCTTGAAACCAACCTGTTTTTGAGCTCTCCTCTGAAACAGGTGCCTCAAGTGACTGGTGGCAACAACCGTCTTTACACGCCGCAACCACGGGTTGATTTGGCGGTGCAAGATACATTTGTCTCATCTACCCGGTTGTTTCCACCCGGCTGTAGCGGCGTGTAAAGGTACCATAAAAGCACTGTTTTGGGATGGATGATATTTCCAGCCTGTCCACCCGCCCCAGATGTGATGCAGACTGGTATACTGGCACAACGAAGTTTGCTACATACCGTGCCTCCCTGCCTGCCTGTATACAGCTCTATTAGTCCTCAGAAGGACTGTTGTGGTAATTAGACTGGCAGCTCTGAGCCTACACTAGCTGAAAGGCCACAAATCTGTCCCTCAATCAGCAGCACCTCTCCCTACACTGACTGTCTGTGGAGCAGAGTGACGAGCACAGCGCGGTCAGGTCTTATAAAGACTTGATCATGCTGTGCGGCCAGCCAATCACTGTAAAGCCGCAACCAACAGGGCTGTGGCTTTACAGTGGCTGTTAGCCAATCCCTGCATGTAGGCTGGCTCTGTAAAGAGCGCCAACATGCAGGGAGGTGGACCCCGAGCATAGCAAGAGTATCGCAAAATTACTAGTTACACGCCGAGTACCCCGAGTACCGAGATATTCGTGCAAGTACCGAGTAGTGACAAGCATACTCGCTCATCACTAGTTATATTTGAATTACCTGCACAGGTGATACTTCCAACCCTTGTGCAATACTAAGGAAATCCTGAAAACATGACCTGTTGGCTTCTCTCGAGGCCAGGAGTTCCCCACCCCTGATAACGCCACCTCTACACATGTTGGTAGAATATAGCATGCAATAATTTCAAAGTTTTTTTTCTATGTTATATGTCGTTCGTCTGAATATTGAAGGACATCAATAGCAACCTGTTACTTGGATAACAGATTAACCTCTAAATGCATACAGTCATGGCCAAAAGTATTTACACCCCTACAATTCTGTCAGATAATACTCAGTTTCTTCCTGAAAATGATTGCAATGACAAATTCTTTGGTATTATTATCTTCATTTAATCTGTCTTCAATGAAAAAGCACAAAAGAGAATGAAGCAAAAAGCAAATCATTTATCATTTCACACAAAACTCCAAAAATGGGCCGGACAAAAGTATTGGCACCCTCAGCCTAATACTTGGTTGCACAACCTTTAGCCAAAATATCTGCGATCAACCGCTTCCGGTAACCATCAATGAGTTTCTTACAATGCTCTGCTGGAATTTTAGACCATTCTTCTTTGGCAAACTGCTCCAGGTCCCTGATATTTGAAGGGTGCCTTCTCCAAACTGCCACTTTTAGATCTCTCCACAGGTGTTCTATGGGATTCAGGTCTGGACTCATTGCTGGTCACCTTAGAAGTCTCCAGTGCTTTCTCTCATACCATTTTCTAGTGCTTTTTGAAGTGTGTTTTGGGTCATTGTCCTGCTGGAAGACCCATGACCTCTGAGGTAGACCCAGCTTTCTCACACTGGGCCCTACATTATGCTGCAAAATTTGTTGGTAGTATTCAGACTTCATAATGCCATGCACACTGTCAAGCAGTCCAGTGCCAGTGGCAGCAAAGCAACCCCAAAACATCAGGGAACCTCCACCATGTTTGACTGTAGGGACCGTGTTCTTTTCTTTGAATGCCTCTTTTTTTCTCCTGTACACCCTATGTTGATGCCTTTGCCCAAAAAGCTCTATTTTGTCTCATCTGACCAGAGAACATTCTTCCAAAACATTTTAGGCTTTCTCAGGTAAGTTTTGGCAAACTCCAGCCTGGCTTTTTTATGACTCGGGGTAAGAAGTGGGGTCTTCCTGGGTCTCCTACCATACAGTCCCTTTTCATTCAGACGCCGACGGATAGTACAGGTTTACACTGTTGTACCCTCGGACTGCAGGGCAGCTTGAACTTGTTTGAATGTTAGTCGAGGTTCTTTATCCACCATCCGCACAATCTTGCGTTGAAATCTCTTGTCAATTTTTCTTTTCCGTCCACATCTAGGGAGGTTAGCCACAGTGCCATGGGCTTTAAACTTCTTGATGACACTGCGCACGGTAGACACAGGAACATTCAGGTCTTTGGAGATGGACTTGTAGCCTTGAGATTGCTTATGCTTCCTCACAATTTGGTTTCTCAAGTCCTCAGACAGTTCTTTGGTCTTCTTTCTTTTCTCCATGCTCAATGTGGTACACACAAGGACACAGGACAGAGGTTGAGTCAACTTTAATCCATGTCAACTGGCTGCAAGTGTGATATAGTTATTGCCAACACCTGTTAGGTGCCACAGGTAAGTTACAGGTGCTGTTAATTACACAAATTAGAGAAGCATCACATGATTTTTCTAAGGGTGCAAATACTTTTGTCCACCCCCTTTTTTATGTTTGGTGTGGAATTATATCCAATTTGGCTTTAGGACAATTCTTTTTGTGTTTTTTTCATTGAAGACAAATTAAATGAAGATAATAATACCAAAGAATTTGTGATTGCAATCATTTTCAGGAAGAAACTGAGTATTATCTGACAGAATTGCAGGGGTGTTAATACTTTTGGCCATGACTGTACATGCACCTCAGTGTCAGGGTGTGGATACATGGATTAGGCTCAGGAGCTAAGTCTGCTCTATATGGGGCAGATTTCATATGTGTTATATAACCAGCACCAACCTCCCAACAGCAGTGGTCGGAGCGAACTCATGTTTAATCACTGAGATATCAATCAATAGGGGAGGAAAATTCAGCAGAAAGAAATAACATAGCGCAGATATTAAGATCTGAAATGTAGGGTAGTTCAATTTACATATGGGAATGCAGGGGCGGAACTACACTGGTGCAGCTGGTGCAGCTGCACCAGGGCCCCGACCGGTTAGGGGGCCCCTTCAAGCCTGGAGGGGGTCCCCAGCCGACCCCCACAAGCCGCCGTCAAAGGAGAGGAGGGCCAGGCAAGGGTAGCAGAGAGCTTCCTGCTTCCCTTGCCTAATCCCGCCCCTCCTCTCCGGCTCCTACGACCATCCGGCGCGGCTCTCCCGGCAGCACCAGGCGGGAGAGTGCGGCTCTCCCAGCAGCAGCACGGCTCTCCCAGCAGGACCAGGCGGGAGAGCGCGGCTCTCCCAGAAGCAGCGCGGCTCTCCCAGCAGCGCGGCTCTCCCAGCAGCAGGTAAGAGAGCTCTGCTCTCCCAGCATCCCATCCCCCCCCCCCCGGTCCTCACCTGCACCAGGGCCCCCGGGGGTGACGGTCCGCCCCTGTGGGAATGTGTACATAAGAGTTCAATAACTTCATTTACTTTGCTGGTACCATATCAAACAGCTTTTTTTCTGCAGGAAAATCCACACAGAAATGTCTTTCTGCATTGACTCTAAATATTTCTGACTTCAGTTTTACTCACCCAAATCTGCTGATGGTGGAAAGGTTTAGATGGTATTTTCCCCTCTGAGGATTTCCAACATCATGTAGATTCTAATCTGATTCTATTAAACCTAATGCTGTTTATTAAGAAAAAGAAGCCCTCTGACGTAAAACAGGTGGTGGCTGGCGAGAGAGAAATATTAAGGATATCAATCATGCAGACATTTGGGTGTAACATGGAAATCTTGAGAAAAATTAATGATGTTTACACGGCTGCTTTTTACTTGCTTGTTTTATTAGTCTTTGTAATTGACAGAGGCAGCTGTTTATCCATAGCAGACATAAAATAACACAGAATTACCGGTAGTCTGCTCCATGCAAAGTTCCGTACCGGAATATTTAGCACGGATCTACTAAGAAAATGCACCAAATAAAGAAACACACCGATTGCACCAAATTTGTTATGGTCTATAAGGTCATTTTGCTGCCACCTGGGTCATGTTATGAGGCTGCAGAAAGAACAAGAAAAGGGCGCATGTGTAGACACACAGGGCTATTTGTATAAATAAAAAGTGCCAGTGCACTCACCTATAATGGTTGTGTACTTCTACACAACCAAGATTAAACGTGTGGGTGATGGGGCTCCGGGTCGCCTCTTTCTATTAGTGCTTGCCGTACTGCCGGTGTTTGCGTTCACAACTCCGTGCTCCGCGAATTTCACGTAATCCTGCCGGACGGATACCGCGTCACCGCAGGTCCTCAGTATGTTTATCCCAGTAATTAGGTAACCACAGGTCCTCAACACTCCAGATATGCCAGGCTGCTCTGGCCGCTTTGGCTCCGTAGAGAGAACTCACATAAAAACAATTAGACCGCTGTACTATTGTTTTTATGTTATGAGGCTGGGCTCATGCAGCCACTGTAAGAGGTAAAAGGTGACCATATAATACACATAATATTGCCCAGTATGCCAGCCTCTTTGTAGTAAATGCTTCTGTCTGAATCACGTTTTTTGTAGACTTGGATGGAGACTTAGATGCTCAACATAGAGAACAAGATGGATGTGAACTGAGCCATAAAAAATTATCAAAATTGCTTCGGGTTACCTGGTGAGGGTTATCATCCAAACCCCGGTTTCGGGTGGGCACACAGCCAAAGGGTGTCGGTGCAGCAGGCAGGTAAGACATGTGAGACTCAACACATGCTGGAGACTTAGGACCAGCTATACAGGTGCAGTGGTACAACCGTACAAAGCAAAAGTGAATTCAAGGATAGAAAAAAATGAGAGCTAACCTGCTGAGCTGAAGGAATGGAGGATTGAAGTTGGAGCACAAATGATGGATGGTGGAGCACACCAAACACTAAACAGTGTCTTAATACTAAGGCAGAGATGTGTGTCTTAGTGGGTCCTAAAAGGAGTAGGGAGATTATGTCACACATCGGGCAACCTCACAAATACTGACCTTGAGCACAACAGAGTTCAGTGGACCTGGGGTGGGGTGGGGAGCAGGGGCTGTACCTGGACAGATGTGTAAGAGTACCCCCCTCTTAGGGTCTTTCCCAGATGAGTTGGTCCTTTTTTGCCACCCAACATCTCTCTGAAATGTATCCTTTCAAGTCTATCAAGTAGAAAAGATTACCACCATCCTTCTTACAGTCCAGAATTTGGTTGATATCACACTCTGTGTTGGGATCAGAAGCAGAATCAGGAACCATCTTGACCATAGGAGAGAATCTATTGAGGACCAGAGGCTGCATACGGGACACCGGCGTTGTTCCAGCAGGCAGGTATGGCATGTGGGACACAAGGATTAAGCACATGCAGCAGACTCAGCTCCAGCAAAATAGACACAGTGGAGAAAGCAAAGATGAATACAAGGATGACAAAAATGAGGGTTCACCTGCTGATGGACTGCAGGATCAGAGTTGGAGCAGAGCCCAGACTCAGTTTAAAAATGTTATTTATCCCAAAATAGTACAAAAAAAGCTGCAACTAATCCAACTCAAAAAAACAAGTCCCCACCCAGATCTGTCATCTGTCAATGGAAAATAGGGGTTTCCAATTCGAAGTAGCTCAAAGGCTCTTCAAAAAGATTCTTGACTAACCACATGCAAGAAAAAAATCCAAATCTAAAATGTCCCACTCTATTCTGAGTCTCGCAGTGTTTGACATTTCAAAAGTAATCAAAATCTATGACAACATAAAGTGACACACGTCTGGTTTAAAAATTCTGGCCTGGTCAGGAAGGTGAAAATGGCTATGGCATGAAGGAGTTAATTGGTCTTGTAGATCCTTATGTTAAGCTCCTTTTCACTTAAATGGTGTCCAGTAGCATTGTGTTGCATCAGATTCCTACAGTCTCCTGTTTTGCAGCGTTTTATGTTCCATTTAAAAAAACGTATCCAACTGAATGCCCTGCCATCTTCCCATCTCTGAAAACAACATTCTCTCCTTCACGCTCAAAAAACCCTCGCCCACCCCAGCACAGTCCAACATATCACACATTCAGAAATCTACAGGCCATTAACCCTCATGCACTCACAGACTCTCTACACTCATCACTGTCCCCAATCTCTTCATTCTCCTGTCCCAATCTGGCAGAAAATCACTTAAATGACTCCCTCAGAAGCTCCCTGAACCAAGTAGGGCCCCTCACCTTCCGAACTTCCAAACACAGAGTAAATGAGCCCTGGCTCACATCACAAACTCGATTCCTCCAGCGATGCTCTAGGATTGCTGAACGTCTATGGAGGAAAACCGGCACACCAGAAAACTTCATTCACTATAAATTTAAGCTGAGAACTTACATCGCTGCTCTTCACCTTGCCAAACAAACCTACTTCACCACCCTGATCTCCTCACTATCCAGTAAGCCAAAAAAACTCTGACACCTTTTATTCTCTCCTCAGTCCTAAAGTTCAGGCCCCCCATCACTGCCCTCTGTGCTGATGATCTGGCCTCTTACTTCACAGAGTAAATAGAAAACATATGTCAGGAAATCAACTCTCAAGCTCAAATCGCTGTTATGTGGCGCCCCGCAATGAGTGCGTCACAAGAGGGTATTGCAGCCATAAATGCAGCCGCAATATTCTCTGACACAGCAGTGACCTAGTTAACTTTGAGATCCAACCCTGCATGCATCACCTAGAACAGAGGGCCAATCCAGGGTCCTGGTGGGCAGAGTGCTAGGGAAGTGTGTAGGGAGAACAGATACTTAGTCTACAGAGAACAGAACAGAAGAGTCTAGAAGAGAGTCTAGAACTTGAACTTGGAGTAGGAGCGGGGGCTCCGCAACCCGTGCAGCCCCCGGGCCGTCACCGGTCGGGTGTCAGCACCTCAGGCCTTACCAACCGGGATCGGGCATCATTACCACGGGTTCCAAAAGACTCCCGTGCCCAAAACTCACAGCCGGTTTACTGGTACCGAAGCTGGCAGCAGTTCACCTCTGCTACGCGAACCAGAAGCGTGGAGGAGAAGCTTCACAGGAGCACCCCACCACCAGCCAACTTCCAGTCATCTAACCAGCGGTGTACCCACTGAGGGACCCAAGGCTCCCCAAAACATCCACAACGTACAACTTGGATAGGGCATTGAAGCAGCCTCCCCGTACCCGATCTGGTATTCCTGGGCGACAATGGCGAAACACTTAGCTAGAATGGAGGAACACTTGCGGATCTCTGAGGGACACTATCACTGCTGAGTCCACCCGGTCTACTACCCGTAACTGTATACCATGTACTGCCTGCTGGTTACAGTAAAGACCCGTTGCAGAGACTTTCTGTGTCCGTGCTTCCTTATGAACTGTCCGTCCGCACTACAAGGTAACCGCAGCTGCCGCACAACATCTTAAGCAGCTCCAGCCTCCGGGGATCACCGCTCAGCCTGTAGGGAGCGTTCCATCTTGCTCCTGTCCATCCCCCGGAGGTTCCGCAGCGTCGGTAACGATTACCGAAACTACTCATAGGTGGTGTCACGAATAAATTAAACCCCTTTAATCTGTTCCTTACAAGACGTCTTCAACTTTTGATCTGCACTCCACCGGGCCCCACTACCGGCAGGCGCGGCCCACCCGTGACAAGGAGGAAGGAGCTACAGCCTGTCTAAACCGGAGTCCCGGCCACGGTGAGTCAGTTACCCCTATCTCTCCCCACATTTCCTCTGGCTCACTCTCCACATTCAACCCAGCCACAGAAGAAGAAGTCTCCAGGTTCCTCTCTTTCTCTCGTCCCACCACATTCACTGCTTACCCTATTCCCTCACACCTACTCCAGTCCCTTTCCCCGGTGGTTACCACTCACCTAACCAAAATCTTCAATCTCTCCGTCTCTTCTGGCATCTTCCCCTCCTCCTTCAAACACTTGATCATTACTCCATTATTAAAGAAAACATCTCATGACCCATCCTGCTCAAACAACTACAGACCAGTCTTCTATCTCCCCTTCATGTCTAAACTCCTGGAGCACCTGGTCTACTCCTGCCTCACTCATTACCTCTCCACTCACTCTCTTCTAGACCCATTACAGTCTGGTTTGCGCCCCCTACATTCTACAGAAACTGCTCTACACCAAAGTGACCAATGACCTTCTGACAGCAAAACGTAATGGTGACCACTCTCTGCTTATTCTTCTTGACCTCTCTGCAGCTTTTGACACTGTTGACCACCATCTCCTACGCTCCATGCTGCACTCCATCGGCATCAAGGACACAGCTCTCTCCTTATTCCCTTCCTATCTTTCTGACTGTTCTTTCAGTGTATCAATAGCTGGCTCCACTTCCTCCCTGTTCCTCTTACTATTGGGGTCCCTCAGGGTTCAGTCCATGGACCTCTTCTTTTCTTTCTCTATATGGCCCCGATTGGACAGACTATCAGCAGATTTGGCTTTCAGTACCATCTTTATGCTGACGACACACAACTATACACTTCTTCCCCTGACCTTACTCACGCTCTAATAAAGAACACAAATGACTGTCTAACTGCAGTTTCCAATATCGTGTCCGCTCTCTACCTGAAGCTCAACCTTTCCAAAACTGAACTTCTTCTGCTCCCGCCCTCCATTATCCTACCTAAATATGGCATCTCTCTCCCAGTGTGCGGCACCAAAATAACGCCTAGTCAACAGGCTCGCTGTCTGGGTGTTATGTTTGACTCTGATCTTTCCTTCACCCCACATATACAATCTCTTGCTCGCTCTTGCCGCTTGCACCTGAAGAACATCTCTAGAATTCGCCCCTTTCTCACCTTGGAAACCACAAAAACCCTCACTGTGGCCCGGATTCACTCCTGCCTTGACTATTCTAATTCTCTTTTAATTGGCCTCCCCCGCACTAGACTCTCCCCTCTCCAGTCCATCCTTAATGCAGCAGCTAGGATCACCTATCTAGCCAACCGTTACTCGGACGCTTGTACCCTGTGCCAATCATTGCACTGGCTGCCCCTACACTATAGGATCCAATTCAAACTGCTTGTTCTCACCCACAAAGCTCTTCACAGTGCATCACCTCCCTACATCTCCTCCCTCATCTCTGTCTATCAACCCACCCATTCTCTTCACTCTGGAAGTGACTTTAGACTCACTTCTGCATTAATCCGAACCTTCCACTCACGGCTCCAAGACTTCTCCCGAGCTGCACCAATTCTCTGGAATGCTCTACCATGAAATTAGGTGTATCCACAACTTAGATAGTTTCAGGTGATCCCTAAAAACAAATCTTTTTAGGACGGCCTCTCATGATCCCAAGTCAGTCATCTAGACTTAGCCTATCCGCTCCACCATTCTCAAATGCATCACAAATAATAGCTGGTGGCCACTTATACTGCTCCTATCTGTTCCCCATCTCCTCAAATTGACTATACCATCATTGTAAATAAGCACCTACACTTTGTCACCCCCCACCTCATTGTTAGATTGTAAGCTCCTATGAGCAGGGCTGTCATTATTTTGCTCTAATTATTGTATTGTATTATGCTTTGTACTATATTGTATTGTTTTTTGCATTGTATTATGTTTTCTAATAACTGTTTCCTATGATTGTTTGAACATGAACCTCTGAATTGTGAAGCGCTGTGGAATATGTTCGCACTATGTAAATAAAGATTATTATTATTATAATCCAGTATGATCCAGCATCAATTGTAATAGACGTCAATGGATGCCGGATCCAGTTTTAAAACTGTATGCCTACCGAGCATGCAGGTCTCACTAGAAGCAAGATAAATAAATAGATAGACAGACAGCCCGCAGCTGTCCACTTTATCTGTGCTGAGAATGAAAAATACGGGGTACCCATTCACTTGTTTTTTTTTCCTCATCATTTATTTACTTTACAAACTATGATGGCAGCCTGGTTGCCATCTACTAATGTATGTGGCAATCAAGCATAGACACTGAGTGCAACAGCCAATCACTGATGCAGTCACAGAGCGTGAGTGTCTGTGAGTGGCTGTTGCAGTTCAGTACAGTGAATATGCATAAAGTCTGATTAGCGGAACTGGAAGCAAACAGCGGTATCTATCTATCTATCTATCTATCTATCTATCTATCTATCTATCTATCTATCTATCTAAACTAAGTAAAAGTCCATGCAGCACACAGCTACCACCAATGATGCACAGTGCTAACAAGCCTATGCTTGCACCAGTTCACACTGGTCTGCTGAGTGCTGTGCAGCTTTTCCAAATTATATATTATATGGAGTTGCAGACTCCTTTGCTGCAATGTAATTGCACCCTCATTAAACCTACAGGTGATGGAGGGTATAGATGGTGCCTGCCCACCGCGAGGTGGGGGGTGGACAAGGAGGGCAGGGATGTCAGATAGGGCTCATCATACCTGGAGTCACTTTGTCGTAGTTGATGAGCAAGCAGACATTGGCCAATGTATGTACTAAGAACTCCAGATTAAAAGATAAGATTATTGAGTTTTTTGAAAAAACGTAAGTTTTTGAATTTTTTCCTCAATCACATATGGCTTGTTAGCACTGTGCATCATTGGTGTAACTGTGTGCTGCATGGACTTTTACTTAGTTTGTTTAATCTCTGCGTCCTATGCTTGCACCAGTTCACACTGGTCTGCTGAGTGCTGTGCAGCTTTTCCAAATTCATTCTATCTATCTATCTATCTATCTATCTATCTATCTATCTATCTATCTATCTATCCTGGAGGATCCTCACAAGGACCCATTAAAAAAACGGAAACTATCAGACTGAACCGGATGGTACAGTTCATTTTTTTTGCTGATGCGACAAAACAACGGGTGGTACCACCAGGTAGCTGGATAGAGATCTGTTTTTCTACTAGATCAATGCCTGATGTAAAAAAAACGCTGGTATGAAACCAGCCTTAGTTGCTAGCTTTATTGCCTTTGACTCTATGCTATGCTATTAATTATATCTGTCACTAACATCAGCAGAGAGAAAGTAAAGGACTTCTGTAATTTAGGTCTGTGTCTTTCATAAACTGTTTAATATACTACTGAATGATTGCCAGTTTAATGGATGAAAGGGTGAAATAGTAGAGTAACAGCGAGATTATTCAAGTTATGTTAATTGTGCCGGTTTCTTTCTAAGCTCCTGAAGATAACTGGTAGGGAGGAAGTTAAGGGCTGTAGTAATTAAAATTTCTGTCTTTAGTTGCGCCTTTCAAAGTTTTCATGTTTTCTGGTAAGATAACAACTGTGAATTACTATGAGGTTGTTTATACTTTTTTTGAAGGTGATCAAAAGGAAAAATCCCTTAATGTTTATGTGCAAACAAAAAATGTAGCATCATTCGGAGGTGTAGCTGTAAGTACCTTGGCTCCAATGTAAAGTCTATGCCGAAACCTGCCAAATACCCTAGTGTCTGTCTTGTTGCAATCAGAGGTACTAAGCTGTCTCATCCAACATCAATGAGTGGCCTAAATCAGATTATAAATGTAAAATGATAAATAGATATCCCACATGATGGCAATTTTGAGTACATGTAGCTCTATAGTACGGGTTGTATGGTCATTGTGCACCTCTGTAAAGCTTCCTAAAGATGCCTAAGTTGAAGACCAGGGTGGCTCCATTTGGAGACTTTTAATGTTAGAACACCAAGTTGAATACAATTGAGCTCTATGAGCTCTATAATAATGTAGAGTCGACTGCACTGTATCGAAGGGTGGAAGGATGGGGTCGTGTATCATGAGATTTTGGCAAACCACCTCCTTCCCTCAGTAAGAGCATTGAAGATGAGTCATGGCTAGGTCAATCAGCATAACAATGGGAAGAGTTTAGAGAAAATGATATCTATGGAGCACCGGGTGTTCGGAGAGGACTTTTAGGAGGACAATGGGATGTTTTAACAAACCTTTATTTATGAATTTCAATCACGACGCATTTCGGCAGTGGATTACTGCCTTCTTTGGGTGATTAACCTCCTGCCTTTATCCCTCTCTGAGGGTCCTGTGGCATTAGCAGCCACTGGAGACCAAAGATTCAAGCTACTGACTTGAGGACATGCGGTGATGATCCGCCCACCGG
This sequence comes from Allobates femoralis, assembly GCA_033576535.1. Classification (NCBI taxonomy): domain Eukaryota; kingdom Metazoa; phylum Chordata; class Amphibia; order Anura; family Aromobatidae; genus Allobates; species Allobates femoralis. Next base: position 50,479,860 of record JARQOC010000001.1, on the reverse strand, counting down.
GGCCGTGGGGTACTCGGAACTGGACCCTGTCGTCGTCTGGAGCTGCAGGATGTCACGGTGCTGTGACTCGACACCATGGTCTTGGGCGGTCAATAGAAGGGGAAAACAGTTTTATGAATTATCGAGACGCCACCCATGGTTGGCGGCTATGGGGAGCCACCGCTGCAGTCGGGACCTCTGGGGATGATGGGGGTTAGCAGCTATGATGTTGAACCCTCCATGGGCAGGGCTGGTCCTCAGGGCAAACGTGTAGGAAGTGTAGTGCAGGGGTTCTTTTTACCATCAGGCAGTCTCTGGCTGCCAGCTCGCGGAATCAGTTTGTCTCTTCACAGGCAATCAGAGTTTCACACAGTGTCAAGCTTCAACCGGGTTTACTCTCCTGCTCGGCAGATGGTTATAACACAGTCAAAACAGAAGCAGCTCCAGTGTCATCTAGCAGCTGGGATGGTTTGTCTGCAGCCAGGCTCGGTCTGGGCCGCCGGGTAACCGGTTAAAAGTCAGGGTGGGCCCTCAGGCATTGTGGCCCCGCCCCTATAGCCCCGCCCCCCAACGGGTCCCCTTGGAGCAGAGCCGGCGTCAGCACCCGTACCCGGGCAAGTGCCCAGGCGTGACTGAGGGGCCCATCGCCGCCTGCCCGCCCGCATTGCGCCGCCGGTATTAACTTAACTCCTACCGGCGGTGCGGTGCTTTCAGAAACCGGCCGCCAGCCCCCGCACCGCCCCCGCATCCGGGCGTCACTTCCGCTGTCTTTGCGTTCAGGAAGACGCCGGACTGCAGGTGAGCCCTGGTGTCCGGGGGGGGCTTGGAGGGGAGTCAGGGCCCGTTAACAGCACCCGGGCCCCTAATTTGGCAGGTAGGCCCCCTGTGTACTTGTCACCTAGCAGGGGCCCCTGAACGCTGCCCCTCTCCCCTCCCCCACACCCTCTCTCTCTCCCTCCTAACCTGAGCAGCAGCAGCGGCAGATATCTACTTCCTGTGATCTGTGTGATCTGCTGCCTGCTGCTCTCTACATTCAGCGTTTGCCAGACTCTCAGGTTAAGAGGGGGGGGAGGGAGAACCAGCACTCAGGGGCCCCCCCTGCCAGAGGCAGGTTACAGAGGGCCCCCCCCCCACCTGCCAGGGGCAGATTACAGAGGGCCCCCCCCACCTGCCAGGGGCATGTTACAGAGGGGCCCCCCACATGCCAGAGGCAGGTTACAGAGGGCCCCCCCCTCCTGCCAGGGGCATGTTACAGAGGGCCCCCCCCCCACCTGCCAGGGGCATGTTACAGAGGGCCCCCCCCCCCTCCTGCCAGGGGCATGTTACAGAGGGGCCCCCCACCTGCCAGGGGCAGGTTACAGAGGGGCCCCCCCACCTACCAGGGGCAGGTTACAGAGGGGCCCCCCCACCTGCCAGGGGCAGATTACAGAGGGGCCCCCCCCCACCTGCCAGGGGCATGTTACAGATGCCCCCCCCCCCTCCTGCCAGGGGCATGTTACAGAGGGGCCCCCCACCTGCCAGGGACAGATTACAGAGGGGCCCCCCCACCTGCCAGGGGCATGTTACAGAGGGCCCCCCCCCTCCTGCCAGAGGCAGGTTACAGAGGGCCCCCCTCCTGCCAGGGGCATGTTACAGAAGGCCCTCCCCCTCCTGCCAGGGGCATGTTACAGAGGGCCCCCCCCACCTGCCAGGGGCACTTTACAGAGGGGCCCCCCCCCCACCTGCCAGGGGCAGATTACAGAGGGGCCCCCCACCTGCCAGGGGCATGTTACAGAGGGCCCCCCCCACCTGCCAGGGGCATGTTACAGAGGGCCCCCCCTCCTGCCAGGGGCATGTTACAGAGGGGCCCCCACCTGCCAGGGGCAGATTACAGAGGGGCCCCCCCACCTGCCAGGGGCATGTTACAGAGGGGCCCCCCACCTGCCAGGGGCAGGTTACAGAGGGGCCCCCCCACCTACCAGGGGCAGGTTACAGAGGGGCCCCCCCACCTGCCAGGGGCACTTTACAGAGGGGCCCCCCCCACCTGCCAGGGGCACTTTACAGAGGGCCCCCCCCACCTGCCAGGGGCAGATTACAGAGGGGCCCCCCCACCTGCCAGGGGCAGATTACAGAGGGGCCCCCCCCACCTGCCAGGGGCAGATTACAGAGGGGCCCCCCCCACCTGCCAGGGGCATGTTACAGAGGGCCCCCCCCTCCTGCCAGGGGCATGTTACAGAGGGGCCCCCCACCTGCCAGGGGCAGATTACAGAGGGCCCCCCCACCTGCCAGGGGCATGTTACAGAGGGCCCCCCCTCCTGCCAGGGGCATGTTACAGAGGGCCCCCCCCCACCTGCCAGAGGCAGGTTACAGAGGGCCCCCCCCTCCTGCCAGGGGCATGTTACAGAGGGGCCCCCCCACCTGCCAGGGGCATGTTACAGAGGGCCCCCCCCTCCTGCCAGGGGCATGTTACAGAAGGCCCCCCCTCCTGCCAGGGGCAGATTACAGAGGGGGCCCCCCCACTGCCAGGGGCAAATAACACCATGCCCAGGGGCTCCCTGTCAGGAGAAATGTGCACAGTGGGTAGACAGGCACAGGGGGAGACAGCCAGGTGCAGGGCAAAGACACAGCGCAGAGGTGGGGAGAAAGAGAGTGAACGGAGAGGGAGAGAGAGAGTGAATGGAGAGAGAGAGAGTGAACGGAGAGGGAGGGAGGAGAGAGAGTGAACGGAGAGGGAGAGAGAGAGAGTGAACGGAGAGAGAGAGAGTGAACGGAGAGAGAGAGAGTGAACGGAGAGAGGGAGAGAGTGAACGGAGAGGGAGAGAGTGAACGGAGAGGGAGAGAGAGAGAGTGAACGGAGAGGGAGAGAGGAGAGAGTGAACGGAGAGAAGAGAAAGAGAGTGAACGGAGAGGGGGAGAGAGAGAGTGAACGGAGGGGTATCATATAGCACTGTAGCCGAATCTCAAGCTCCTTTGCGGCACTGCAGCCGCACTACCTCACACTGATGTTCCCTATCACTATCTGGGGAGTTCTGCCACACCCCCGGCCCTAACTCACGCTACCAAGATGGCGGCGGATCCCGCCCCACACCACACCAGCGGAATACGTATGCCGGTGAGCGCTAATAACACTTCTCACCAGCCTCACCTCTCTCAGGCTGCCCTGCGCGCAGCCACAGCGCCAGAAGTGTCGCCGGGAGCTGCCCGAGGCCCTCCAGGAGAGGTGGCGAGTGCCTTGCTGCAGGTGCAGCCTCACCTCTCTCAGGCTGCCCTGCGCCTAGGCACAGCGGTGGAACTGGCGCCGGCAGCCGCCCCAGGGCACCCTCCGGGAGAGGCGGCCAGTGCCTTGCTGCGGGCGCAGCCTCACCTCTCTCAGGCTGCCCTGCGCCTAGGCACAGCGGTGGAACTGGCGCCGGCAGCCGCCCCAGGACACCCTCTGGGAGAGGCGGCCAGTGCCTTGCTGCAGGCGCAGCCTCACCTCTCTCAGGCTGCCCTGCGCCTAGGCACAGCGGCGGAACTGGCCCTGGGAGCCGCCCCAGGGCACCCTCCGGGAGAGCCATCCGCTGCCTTGCTGTAGGCGCACAGGAGTGGAGGTGAGACAGCGGTGTAGACGGGGGACTGGAGCGCACTATGAACACCCTCTGCTCCAATACAGAACGGCCTGCAGTGGAGCACACTAGGTATGCCAATTTGGCCCCCCTCCAATCCCCCCACTGTCAGCACAATGATTAAGTATGCCACGACCTCACCTCTCCAGCCAGTACCTCTCCTCACCCCTCCAGCCCCCACCTCTCCTCGGACCTCCAGCCGCCTCTATACTCTGCTACCACGGAGCCGCCTCTATACTCTGCCACCCACGGAGCCGCCTCTATACTCTGCCACCCACGGAGCCGCCTCTATACTCTGCCACCCACGGAGCCGCCTCTATACTCTGCCACCCACGGAGCCGCCTCTATGCTCTGCCACCCACGGAGCCACCTCTATGCTCTGCCACCCACGGAGCCGCCTCTATGCTCTGCGACCCACGGAGCCGCCTCTATACACACAATTCATTTCACCGCGCTCCCAATGCAATTGCATCGGGCCTTTTTACTAGTATATAAGTATATATATATATATATATATATATATATATATATATTACAGTGTACAACATTTACAATATGATATATTTACACATAGAGCAACATATGTTAAAGGGGGTCCACTAAGACTCTTTCCCTCGGAGCCATCAATAACATGGAGCCGGCCCTGCCCTGGAGCAGCGGTGGAGAACGTCTGGCCGCTGTGAGGAGCAGAGAGAGCACTGTCTGCAGCCGGGACTTCCTCACACAGCACTGACAGCAGGCAGTGCCAGAGCGAGGATGAGGTGTGTGAGCGGGGACAGCACGTGAAGTCCTGCATCCCACATGAAGAGGAGCAGACAGAGCTGCAGCAACAGTGTGGAAGTAGATGAGGTATGTGTGCCCCCCAGCAACAGCTGCAGCAATCAGTGTGCCTCCCCCAGCAGCAGCCATATGTCTCCCCCTTGGCACCAGCAATATGTGCCCCCCCCCCCCTTAGCAGCAACAATCAGTGTGCTGTCCCCCAGCAGCAACAATACGTGTGCGTACCCGTGCAACATGGAGGGGGTCTGTCCTGTGCAGCACGGAGGGGGTCTGTCCTGTGCAGCACGAAGGGGGTCCCGTGCAGCATGCAGGGGGTCCCGTTTACTTTTCCATGAGGGGAACCAAAGGGAGGCCTTGTTACTGTGCGAGGCGGCACGATGTCGCTTTTTTGGTCGTTTGATGTAGTGTAGAAATCTTGGGAAAAGTGTGGATTGTGCTATGGAAGTGATCAGTTTTATACAGTAGATAACTGTTATTTTCTGCAGAGATGAGTCCTGGCTAGAAGACGTGATATTTGTCTGCGACAGGGGAAGAAGAAACCTGAAGATGAATGACTTCACCAAGATACATCTCTGGTGAGTAGGTGTATTACCTATCCACGCACACTATACACTATATACAGAGCTCCTGTGTATAATGTCAAAGGTGATCTCTGCATCACCTGTACATTGACACTATATACTGAGCCTGTGTATAATGTCACGGGGGATCTCTGCATCACCTGTACACTGACACAATATACTGAGCTCCTGTGTATAATGTCACTGGGGATCTCTGCATCACCTGTACACTGACACTATATACTGAGCTCCTGTGTATAATGTCACTGGTGTTCTCTGCATCACCTGTACACTGACACTATATACAGAGTTCCTGTGTATAATGTCACTGATAATCACTGTATTTACACTGACCAAATATACAGAGCTTTTTTTAATCTTCATTATTGTAGTATTATTGGTCAATATTCACACTGAAGAAGAAACAGCTGGGCACCACAGAGTACTGACATGTAGTAGTGGGTCTGGCACCAAACTTGTGGTTTATCAGGTAAGAGGAGAGGGGAAGGAGCAGACGACGGCAAACCATTTTGAGCTGGGTGGTGCTTCTATGGGTTGACCGGATTTTATTGGTCACTATGTTGTGGCATTATGTGGTCTGGTCATGGCGTTGTGTATTTGTCCCTTGAATGTGGAATTATTCAATTACAATATGTCGGTTATATGTGGTCTTATCATGGTGTGGCAGTATTTATACCTTGCACGTGGTAGTATTTGATCACAGTTTAGTAGTAATATGTGCTCTGATCACAGTGTGGTGGTATGTCTCCTTTATATGTGGTATTACTGGTCTTGGTATAGTGGATTGTGGTTGATTATTAATTTTTTTTCTGATATCAATAAGGGGAAAATTCTTTATTTCCAGTAGATATTAAAAACTTGGTTGCTTAACCCCTTCCTGTCCTGTGACACAGCAGCAGCAAAATGCACTTACAGAGGTTCTCCAGAGAAAGCAAGTAATTATCTCGTCTAAGGCCACGTTCACACAGTGAGTACTTGGTGAGATTTTCACTTCAGTATTTATAAGACAGAAGCAGGAGATGGTGAGAAATGCAGAACATATGACCTCTGATGGCTCCACTCCTGGATTTGTCTTACAAATACCGAGGTAAAAAACTCACCAAATACTCAGTGTGTGCACATGGCCTAAGAATGTGATAAGGTATTAGTTGGTGGGGGTGCGACTGCTGAATGTGCAGCTTTTATCCCCATTATGTGTCCAAAAAATAGAAAAATATCCAGCATAGAGTCTGGAGATCTAGATCCTTAAAAATTCATTATATTAGAAAAGTATTAAAAAGCACATTTACATCAATGTCCTTAAAGACAGTCCTTAGTCATAGGTTTGTTTTGTCCCCATTAGACTGGAGGTGATGTACAGCTCGCCCATGATCCCTTCACCCCCTCAGTAGCGGTGAGCGCTGGGTTTGCCTTTTTCTGGGAGCTCCAATGATAATGAATGGAGCCGCGGTCACATCATTACCGGCCGCTGCAGTTAATAAAAGGGGTAAAAGTGCCACATTCTTCCGACCATGTGGTTTTGATTGGTCGGATTCCACCAATAACTAAGTGATCACCTGCCGAACCTGACGATTGATGGTAACTTGTTTTCACCAAAGTATCCCTTTAATGTACACTACAGTAATGGTACATCGCAGTAATGGTGAGCGCAGAGTGATGTGCAGGAGTAACCGCTATAATGGGTATAACGGCTAACAGGTATTTGCATATAGCGGGTGAGTGGGCCCCTGGAGTCAATTTCCCTGGTGGGCCCCAGACACCCCAGTCCGACCCTGTCTGCAGCACACCCTTCATGTTCCTTTCGGGCCTTTTCAGTCTGTTCTGCATGCTAGCTACAGTTCAGTGGTCACAGGCTTTCAGTCGGTGACGTTTCAGGTCCCGTAGCCCTAATACGACAGCCTTCCTTTCATTGCACCGGAGGTTGGGTCTTGGGATATAAAGACCCTGCACCCCAATGGGATTCGTGGTTGGGACATAAAGCTTCCTGGCCAATTCTGCAGAGTCGGCACTCTGGTTCCGGCCTGGTCCCTCAGTGTCCCCGCTGATTCGGACACACCTTGGACCCACTCAGTCATTCCTCGGTCTTCAGCCTGGGACCTGGGCTAGCCATACAGAGGCACAGACTGCCGGGTTCGCTCAGTCTGGTTTCTATGACTACTTGGCTGACGGGTTTCAACTCTTTTTCGCCTTCTTACTAACTGACTCACTTTCTACTTGCCTGAACTGACTAACTGACTTGAACTTGGAGTTGTGCGTTCCTTTTTGTTGTTGTGTTCCCACCCCTAACCGGGTTCTGTCCTAACTCTCCACCCTCCACCTGGCTCCTCCCGCTATCCCGTTGCTGGATGTAGAGTACCTAGTCTTCAGATTTGTGAGTGTGTTGGGTGTGTGTGTGGGGTGACTGACTTACCAATCCCAGCTGCTGCGCTGTCTAATGGCAATCGGTCCACAGGGGCGCCACAGTGACATCACTTACGGTCATGTGATGACCCGGCTTCAACATTCCAGCGGTCTCCAGCAAATATCCGGACATCCAGGCCTCTTCCGTGGTTGTGCAAGGGTGCACAACCCGGTAAGGTGAGCAGACTCCAAATCCCCCATCTTCCACCTACGTTACTGGACCACCAGGTTTCACACATTAGCAGCCCCCTGTCTCTAATTTTGGCATTCAGCATAACAATGACCCAAAACACACAGCCAGGGCAACTAAAGAGCAGCTCTGTAAGAAGCATTTTAAGGTCTTGAAGGGGCCTAGCAAATCTCCAGACCTAAACACAATAGAAAATCTTTGGCGGGAGCTAGAACTCAATGATGCCCAGTGACAGCCCCGAGATCTGGAGGGGATCTGTACGGAGGAGTGGGCCAAAATCCCTGCTGCAGTGTGTGCAAACGTGGTCAAGAACTGCAGGAAACATCTGACCTCTATAATTGCAAACAAAGGTTTTTGTACCAAATATTAAGTCCTGTTTTTCTATTTTATCAAATTCGTATTTCATGAAATGAAATGCTAATTATGGAAAAATCATAATCATACTATGATTTTCTGGATTTTTTTGGATTCTGTTTCTCACAGTTGAAGTGTACCTGTAACTATGATAAAAATTACAGACCTCAATTCTTTATAGGTGGCAAGACGTGCAAAATCGGCAGAATATCAACTACTTATTTTCTCCACTATATGTGGAAATATGGTACCGATGTCATCAGTACTTTGCATCAGTTTGTCTGTTTTTACCATAAGTTTCATCAATGTTTTTTATGGCTAAAGGAGCTAAAAAAGTACAAAGCTTCTCCAATTGTTTGCAATTTTAAACACGTCCAGCATAACTGATGCCATCCAGGTGCTTTATGTGTTTTTTCAGACCCATAGACTTCCATTGGCTCTTGTCATCCGTGGTACTGGAAAAAACGGATATGTATTCATGTGATTTGCATAGAATTAAGGACTGTGTAAAAACATGGGCATACGAGCAGCCCCCTTAGGTTATAATGGGTACGTGTGGAATCTGAAAAAAAACACACATACTGGAAACATGAACATCGAAGCACTAAAATGATCTGCACTAGTATCATAGAAACAAATGGAATCCATACATCACCAGGCACCTCATACAGACAGCGTTACTTAACGAGCCTTCCATTTTTGTTGCAGGGGTGAGTCAGACAATTTGGCACAGAGTATGAGAAATCTGCATCCCAATCTGTTAACTACAAATGGCACATATTGCCGTAGAGCTGGTGTGAAATGAACAGCTTACAGGAATGTAAGATCTCATCCATGTAGTGAATGAATGACAAGGAAACACTAAATCATCCTGCACACACAGATGACTTTTATCTTTTCATTTTTATTCCATAGTTGAAAAAAAAAACTTATTAGATTAGTTCATCCATCTTAGATACAAATCAGATTATGTCAGTCAAGTCAGAGACGGAAAATGAAGCTCCGGACACCATTGAAGAAGCTATCAGAGCCCCCAACTGGGACATTTATTATTTTGTGGTCTCCTCATGAGGGCTATAGCAACAAGCGTAGATGGAATGAAGGTCTTAATATGGAGTGACAAGATGGAAAGCTCGAACATGGGACTGTTACTCAACACAAAGAAGAAAAGATTTTGACTACTGCCAGGTATAACAAGGATACACTAGAGATGGATGGAGATGAACTAGAATTGTAAAGAACTTCAACCTACTTGGATCAATGATTGCATCTTGATGCAGCAACGACACCAGAAGTCAACAGGAGAATAGATATGGGAAAACTCAACAATGAAGTCACTGGACAAGGTCTTCAAATCAAGGAATATTTCACTGGTGATAAAGACACAGCTCCTAAATAGTCTGGTCTTTTCTGTAGTGACATATTGAGGTGAAACATGGACGATAAAGATACAAGACAGAAGAAGAATCAACACCCTCAAAATGTGGAGCTGGAGAAGGAGGTTATCAATACCATAGATGGCAAGAAGAAGAACTAATCAATACTAGAACAGATCAAGCCAAATGTCACTTGAAGCAAGTATCACAAAGTTATTGTTAAAGAAGTTGCCTGAGAGTTGTATTTACTCTATATTGGCAGCCATTTTGTCCTTCTAAGAGCCATTTTAGCTTATCATGTCTATTCACTCTGAACTATATATACCCTTAGTAGGAATGTAATATATCAATGGTTGAGGGCTGAGAACATAGAAAAATATGCAGATACGGGTATGGGAGTATAGGTAAACATTTCCTTTCTTGTCGCCTTGTCTTCCCGTATGAGAATAATAGCCATGGAGTCAGCGGACTGTGATCCTATAAGCATAAAGAGCAGCAAACAGATGTCTAAATGGATGTGGTAAAAGATTTATAATCTGTTCATTAGACATTCCTTGATTAGGGTGTCATCTCTCGATAAAGGTGTTGATAGATTTAGATCTGTGTATAACACATTACTTACATTCTTTTATAATTTTGTATGACCATCTACCCGCCATCTTACTACGTATTACCCTATTAAGTAATACTCCAATGTTAAGGTAATCTTGATTATGGTATATAACTTCTCCTTCCTAATAAAGTGTGTGACTCTCTCTTGGAAAGACCTGACTGCTGTGTCTTTTATTGAGCGTCCCCGTACACGGTAGACCGGTGTCGATCCTACTTTATTATCTTATTTTACAAATCAGTCTATTCTGGTTAGCATAAGCATAGAAGCCCTATTGACGGCTTTATTACTATGACTTGCCTACTTTGGACACACACAACATACGAAGAGAGAAATCACTGGAAAAGGACATTATGCTAGAAAGAATAGAAGCTACAAGATGAAGAGGAGGACCAGCAACCCAATGGCTTGATGCAAAAAGAAAACGGCATAGAAGACCCTGGTGGACCTATCTAGGCTCACGCAAGATCAATCTTCCTATAGAGCGTTTATTCATCAAGTTGCCATGGCTTGAGATCAAGCTGAAGGCCGATAAATAATTATATAAATATGGGGAACTAATAATACTATTTGGGGGTTGTAATGTGCTATATGGGGAACTATGGGGGACCCTTATACTGTAAGAAGTCATGGAGAGCTGAATGGTTCCACCATACTGTGTAGGGACTTGGGAGACCATCATACGGCAATTGGGGCTGTGAGGGACCATCACAATGTATGGGGGAGTCCTACGATACTGTATGTGGCTGTGGGGGACCATTATACTATATGAGAGACTATAAGGGATGAGTTATGGATGGAAAAAGAAATGAAGGTCTGAGCAGAATGGTAAAGAAAAAGGGAAATGAAGGATTAAAGAAGCAGCCGGAGGCAAAAGAAGATCACCAGGGAGTATAGTCATTTTACAGTCCAAGAGTGTAGATTTGCTTAATGGGGAGGTTAGACCTGTTACTGATATTACAGATTAAAATTTTTCCAACAAAAACTGGATTGTTTGATCAAAATGTACCCATGCATCTTCTTACATCCCGCCTGAATCTGAATCTTAAGATGCAAATAAACATCTGATCATACTTTTGTCAAATTTATGCATCAATTCAGAAAATTATACCGGGTTTCAAATGTTTAAGCACCACTAATGTATGTAATCACACTGCTCAATCAAAATGATAAAATATGTGAGCAACCTGTGCTGCACTATAGTGAATATAGAAAGCTGTCTACTGTAATCATCAAATCTTTAAAGGCAAAATAGTCAGATCCAAAGAGACCATCACTCCTTGGTCTTCATCTGCCGTCCTTGTGTTTGCATACAAAAATAAATAAACAAAGTCTCTGGCTAGGGTCACACATCAGGTTTTTTTTTCAAAACCTAATCCGGTTCAAAAAGCTCAAAACCGGATCAGGAAACGCTCCTCATAGGAGCCAATGATAAAAACCGGAATGATTCACAAGCAATCCGGTTTCCGTCTCCGGCTATGCAGCCTGCGTGAAAAATCATGCAGGCTGCAGTTTTCGGAGCGGTTCTGGTATCTGCAATGCGGGAACCGGATTGCTCAGGATGTGTAATCCAGAGCAATGCTGCCGCCGGGATAAGCAAAGTGCTCTGTGTTGTGTTAAAGTATTTATTTAATTAATAAAACTATCCGGTAACCGGATTGCTCAGGATTACACATCCTGAGCAATCCGGTTACCGGATTGCGGCTTCAACAATCCGGTTCCCGGATTGCTGAATGTCTGAAGACAATTCAGGTTTTAAGTGTGACCCTAGCCTTTGTGACATCCTAGTGATGGTACATAAAGACGCTACCATATTACATTGGTGGGCTATAATTGGTCACACATTTTGTCTTGTTATCGCTGCTTGACTTAAACCACTATGCATTCTTCTGGTCTCTCTACATACTGAGCTTTGTTTTCATTCTGCTAGAAAAATCAATATCACACACAAAAGGGCATACAACCCACTGACTTGGCGCAAACAACTAATCCTTCTCCTCACAATATCTGAGCCACTTTCTTTGGCGGGAAACCTATCTCCTTTAGAGCTCACTCACAATGGCCAATATATCAGAAAAGTGGTATCTGATGTTTTATCGGATAGCACTTGCTCCAGTGATAGGGCTGTTTCACATCTATGTGCCCTGCATTTGCCTCGCTGGTGCAATTGCAAGCGCAGGTGCATGCACAGCCCAGTGCAGGCAAGCGCATAGGCACATAGATGCACAGCCCTTGTGCTCGCCTGCACTCCCGCCGCCATTACCTGCTATGGCCAAGCACAGGAGATGGCAGGGGCCCAAAACCCTGAAGCGCAAGTGTGATTGTGCCGATGTCATCGCGCATGTGCTTGTCCAGCTGCACCCAGAACACATAATGTGACGTTTCCGGGTGCATCTGGACAACCGCATGCACGGTGACGTTGGCACAGTCACACATGCGCTTCTGAATTTCGGGCTCCTGCGTTCCCCTGTGCTCGGCCATAGCAGGTAATGGCGGCGAAAGCGCAGGTGAGCACAAGGTCTGTGCATCTATGTGCCTATGCGCTTGCCTGCACTGGGCTGTGCATGCACCTGTATGATCAATGAGGGTTTACCTTCTAAAACCTCCACCAATCCTGAGAACAGAGGTCTCAAGATCTCCTTTGTGAATGGAAAAGTTGTGAGCATGTGCAACCACGTCTATAGACAGTGAATGGAGGGGTGGTCGCACATGCTCACTACTGCTTCATTCACAAAAGAGACTTTGTGACTCCTGTTTTCATGATATAAGTGACAAATGCCGTTTATAGCACGACCACTTCAATTCCCTCTAGTCTACTTCAACACACTATAATCAAATGTCCAATGATTAAAAGTTTCACTCATATACTGATAAAACCAAAATCCCCCATAAAATAACGGAGGATGAATGAAACAACTGTCTCAAATATCAATTAATAATTTTTATTCAATGATTCATTAAACATAATTTCATAAACATATATATCTGTCGAGGTACCACAATTATTACAGGCACTACTCCTTTAAAATAGAACAATTTCTACAATAACTCCTTACATTGCAAACAACAGTATAAAAGGGTGCTCCTGTGTAACATAAATTATCTGATAGCTCAATACTGGTGCTCCTATTAATATTTCTTCACCAATTGCAGCCTAAGACCAGCAAACTCACTTGTGGAGGCACATTCAATATCCCCATACACAATCAGACGAGGGACCCCCTGCAGAGCACCACATTAGAATCCTGCATAAAGTTACCTTTAGGTCTAGGTTGCACCTCAGCTCTTCAGTCACACAGGCTCCTCACCCCTCCTGCCGACGATCGTTTCAAAAGAATCTTCCTCAGGGCCTTCCCTGGAAGGATATCTGGCTAGTCCTCTGTATGAGACTCCTAACTGAGGCTCCACAGACTTATTTGCATATTCATAATTCCCAGGAGGCAATGCGCCTAGGAATTCACTGTGTTGAGCGCTTTAGCCAGCTGCCCGCAGTGTTTTCTTGGAATGGTCTCCCTGAGATCAGTGAATACTTTGTGATGTTAGTCTACTAGGCCTTGCTTCTACCTAGCCAGAATCCTACCCCACACTGATGAGGGGCAACACCCCGAAACAGCTGTCTGTGGATGGATACCTGGTCTTGGTATTCCCTTGTCATATCTTTAAGCTTGTAAAAGAGCTGGATGTTGACTAAAAGGGCCACTTAACATGGTGGTTATGGTGTTCTCCGCAAGGAGCCACCCCTTGACTGGGTCCTTCCCTGGAAGGATATCTGGCTAGTCCTGTGTTTGAGACTCCTAACCGAGGCTCCACAGACTTATTTGCATATTCATAATTCCCAGGAGGCAATGCGCCTAGGAATTCACTGTGTTGAGCGCTTTAGCCAGCTGCCCGCAGTGTTTTCTTGGACTGGTCTCCCTGAGATCAGTGAATACTTTGTGATGTTAGTCTACTAGGCCTTGCTTCCACCTAGCCAGAATCCTACTCCACACTGATGAGGGGCAACACCCCGAAACAGCTGTCTGTGGATGGATACCTGGTCTTGGTATTCCCTTGTCATATCTTTAAGCTTGTAAAAGAGCTGGATGTTGACTAAAAGGGCCACTTAACATGGTGGTTATGGTGTTCTCCGCAAGGAGCCACCCCTTGACTGGGTCCTTCCCTGGAAGGATATCTGGCTAGTCCTGTGTTTGAGACTCCTAACCGAGGCTCCACAGACTTATTTGCTTTTTAAAGGGGTATTCCTTAAATTTAAATCCAATCCCAATATGTAGTAGGTGTAATAATAATATTAGAAAATCCCTCCAATTAGAAATGTAGTATAGTTCTCCTGATTAGCTGTCTGTTACCTCATGTGCAGGACATTACACCTATCCATGATTACCACCACATGTAATTACTTAACTGTCACTATATGAGTGGTCGTAACCATGGACACCTGCGGTTTCACACTACCGGATGTTAGAATGCAGGGAATGTGGGTAGAACCTGCATCCCCCTGGATTTCTCCGCAATTGTAAAACATGATGCGACTGGATGCACCCGCACTGGTATTATTACTCATTCATCTCACGGATCAGTGATAATACTGATGTGTGAGCATCCAGTAGCAACAAGCTTTGTTTGGGTTTTTTTTATGGATCCGGTGGAAAATGACATACCCCCTAGAGGGTGTGTCATTTAAACTGGGTTCTGGGAATGCTCTGTAATAAAAACAAGATCCAACAGGATCTGTGTTCCATAGAGCCCTATTCTAGTTTAACCCACATTGCCCCTGGATCCGGGTGTCCACGATCCTTAAATGGCCACCAATATCATCACAAAATGCATTTTGGGTTTCAGTGTAAAAACCATGAACATCCGGATCAGGAGGAAAAGTAAAGAACTGCAGCTCTATTGAAAGTCGATGGGGCCAAAAATGGATGCAGGTACATCCAGTTTCAGCTGGATTCACACAGATACCAAAAAACGGATGTGTGAAACCAGCCTGAGCTGCAATGTCCTGCACATGAGGTAGGTGATAGCTAATCAGAACTATACTACATTTCTAATTGGAGGTATTTGCTAATATGATTAGTATTACACCTTCTACATGTTGGGAAAGGATCTTAGTCATGGGAATACCCCTTTAAGTGCAAGTAGCCCATGTCAATAATGTCAATATTACATGTCAATAATACACTGCTTACAAAGTACTACTTACAATCTGTGTCTATTTTACCTGAAATTTTTTCCTAAATACCATGAGATAGGTTCATGAGTTAAACACTAGATTTTTGAAGACCCCTGAGCCATATTGTACAAGGCATATTGGGTAGGACTTCAAATCGATGCCAAGTGTCACTTATAGTTACACATTGAAGAAAACTCACCACATTTTCCCCTATAAAATAATAACAGATATACTCAACTCCAGTGCCTGTGCCGTTCCAGGGCTGTCAGCCCTGGTCTCCACTGGAACATTTCAATGAAACAGAGCGTTACCTGTGTGAGCCATGTAATAAGTGACAGTCTGCTCTTTTGATCTACATGGAAAGCAGCACAAGAAAGCGGTCTGTAGGAGCGCTAAAGGAAGACCAGGAATCTTAAAAGGATATATAACTTTACTTTATTTGTCCTCCGTATCCCACAACGCGTTTCCACGGTGATACGTCTTCCTCAGGTGGATCCACCTCAAAGAAGACAGATTACCATGGAAACGCGTTGTGGGATTCGGAGGAAGAATAAAGTTAATTTCTATATCCTATCAAGATTTCTGGTCTTCCTTTAGTGCTCCTACAGATCGCTTTCTTGTACTGCTTTCCACTTAAAGTCCTCTTATGAGGTTCAGCGGCAGGAGCAGATTGGAGGATACAGACTGAACAGGACCTGCGGTGACGTATTTCCGGCTGGGCCGGTCACGTGATCGCGGCTGGAGCTAAGGAAGAGCGGTGCCACGCTGGGAATAACAAGTTACTTGGGAAAAGGTGTATGGCGATCCGCGCTGCCAGACTGACTCGAATCAAAGAAGACACTTGGAGATGAAGTGTTGATCAGATCCTTCTTTTATTCACCGACGCGTTTCGGTGCCCACCTGGCACCTTCATCAGGGATCCCTGATGAAGGTGCCAGGTGGGCACCGAAACGCGTAGGTGAATAAAAGAAGGATCTGATCAACACTTCATCTCCAAGTGTCTTCTTTGATGCGAGTCAGTCTGGCAGCGCGGTTCGCCATACACCTTTTCCCAAGTAACTTGATGTTCCTCCACGTCTGAGTGGTTCGGTGAAGGTCCAGCAGCAGCCATCAGGATATTATTCCTAACACGTCTTCAAACCAGTTGTGGGTGACACAACTGGATCAGGTGAGTGGACCCCTTTTGCTCACCAGGTTGCCGATTTAGTGTCTAGTGATAAGGGCACTATTGTGTGGCGCCCCTGCGGGTATGCGCCACAGAATGGTATTACACTTGAATATAAAATGTGTTTTTACTTGTAAGTTACTAGGTTAGGATTTAATGCTTATGGAGTCTATTTTTAGCACTCACTTAGGATCGCACCACTTAGTGTAGGGGAAACTGACTTTATGGTAGGTTCCACAGGTGGTGGGCGGAGCTTAGGATAGAGCAGAGTGACAGTTGAGAATTTACCTCAGACGGCGTTGGGAAGGCAGACAGAGTGGTCATGCCTGGCAGCCTGAGCTGAGTGGAGGGTACCCCAACTATATGTGGGGGCCCAGGACAGATGGCAACTGACCAAGAGTGGTAGGAACCAGCTGGTTATGTTGAGGGTTCACAGGTGACACGGACAACCGAGGCAGCCAGGAGTTCAGCCCTGACTGCGAAGCCGACGAGCTGCAGGCCCGACCAGACCGGGTTGCTGACAGCCCCACAAAGGTACCTCACCCCTCATGCCCAAAAGACGGTCCTACACTAGTGAGGAAAGACTGAAACCCGGTGTCAGGTGGGAAACTTGTGCGTTCCTGCTGTTCCCATTTGGACCGGTAATAGTCGAGTTAAGCCTACTAGACACAGACTGCAGGACTGGCGGGTGAGCTCTTCAAAGGTGGGAAAGAAGGAAAGATCTAGAAAGAGAATAGAAACCCTGAAAGACAGAGAAGGAACATCTAAAGACTCCTTAAGAGAAATCCTAAGTTGGTAACAGCACCCTAAACCAAACTGTACCGTGTATTGTTATACCATCAGCCGGTACCGAGTAAAGCAAAGTTAAACAAGAATTGGTTTCTGTTATTCTTCCTGCCGCAGCTCAAAGGACTCATCATCATCAACATCAACAGCAGAAGGGTAAGAACTGCACCACCATTACCATCACTGTCCTCCCTCACCGTCTCACAACATCGCTGCCCTGAGGTAAAGCTCCACCTGTGGGGAGCTGTACCACACACCGCTGCCCCCTCCATCACCTCAGTGGCCGGCTGGCAGCGCCGGTACCACCTTACCGGACTCTACAGGTGGCGTCACGTTCCCCTGTAAATACCCCCTTTTAACCCCCACCGTTTTACCATCAACACCTGGTACAATTGTTCGCCAGGGCACGGCACCGGGGATACCGACCACCCGTGACATCCCACACAGAAGCCCCGGTGACCGAGTCCCTCACCCACCCCTGCTCTGGTCGAAACAAATTGGCGTCACGAACAGGACGAACCAGCCTGGTATTTACCAGGTGAAGTGTGCCTAAGGGACTTTATTATTGACTATCTGTGTCTAACTGTGTGGATTATAAGAACTGAGCCGAGCCGCCATTACATCGCCTCAGAAATTCAAACTGCGTCACTACAGCAGGAGAAAGAGCGGGAAGATAAGCCCCGCCCCCTCCGCTCTGCCGAGGAGTGACGAAGGCAGTGGCGGGCTCCGGAAAAGCCCGAAGGACTTACCCACAGGAACTTTGTGGTGGGCGGGCTTAAAAGTGCAGAAACAACAATGTGCTGGCCTAGGGGCGTGCCTCGGCCCCTCAACAAACATAGGCCGTTCAAGAGGCGCCAAAAAGTCTCCCCGCCCCCATTGCTCTCAATCAACCAAGGGGGCGGGTCGAGCACCAGCCCACACTGGTTCTGGACTATAAGAACTAAACAGGGTGCGGTCGGGAGCAGAAGCGTGATACCTGTTGAGGCTCCAGACCCGTTCCAGTTACCCGAGACCAGGTGTGAGGTTATGGCTGTCCCCAGTTTCAAACAACTGGTGAGGGAAATAGAACAGGACATCTTAATGGACCGCGCAGAACCGGGTGTGTTGCTACGAGAGATGGACGGTGAGGACGGTGCCTTTTGGAGGACTGCCCTGGATGACTTACAAACTCAAATCCGGGAAGTGACCGAGTGGACCGTCCGGCGCTGGGGAGCAGAGATGGTACTCCAGTTAAATCGTAGACAACGAACTGCAGCGCAAAGAGAGCGAGAACTCCGGGTGTCGGTGGCTACCCAAACTGACCGCCTGGTGACTCCTGAGCTGCTGGTTGACATCTTAGAACCGGTTCGTGTGCCCTTTGTGGAGTCCGGAGAGGAGAGAGCCGTCGAGGTGAGAGATCTCATTCAGTTCTTTGAGGAGCCTGAGCTGATACTGGAAGAACCGGAGGAGTATAGCGGTGACCAGGTCGGTGTCAGGGAGGAGGAGAGTTATGAAGAGGAAGGAGCTGTCGGCGGCGATGAGGAGGCCGGACCCCGCGAGTCATGGAGGGTCGCGGTACCAGCGCAAACAGCGACGAGTCAAGGGAGGAGAGCAGCGTTGCGTACTGAGAGCAGCGAACAAACATGGCAACCGGTGGGCCGTCCTTGGTTTACCGAACCTGAACCCGACGATGAGGCTGAACGACATCGGAGACGCGAGGTGTGGTATACTAATGAACTCGAGACCCGCCAGGCTCGTGTTATGGCCCGTAACCAACCCCCACTGCCTATAGATCAGCGTAAACGGGGGGTAGTTACCACCTTTAATCTTTATACCGGGTATGGCTTTGCCAAGGAGGAGGGTCTTTACCAAGAAGTCCATGTGGGTCGGAGAAATGTAGAAGAACATTTACCCCAGGGCCATCCAGAACGGGACTTGTATCGTGGTGATGTGATCACTTATGAACGCCACGCAGGTCCCAGGGGTTGGTTTGCAATCCGGGTTAGTAAAGTTAAATCATAAAAATAAACCCGGTATTGCACTGTTGAAAGTGTAAAGTTTGTTTTAATTGTTGAAATACATTGGTTATTTTATTGTTTTAATTTTTGCAGTACAGGAATGCTAATGTATGCAAAGATTTTCTTTTATTTCCAATCCTGATGACAATAATCAGAGACATGTTACCTGGTCCCCGTTGGACCGACAAGGACTAGACTATAGTCAAAGTTTATAAAGTTAAATGCAACGTTATAAGAACTGAGCCTCCTGCAAAGGAAGAATACAAATGAACGTAAACTTTTATTTCATGTTTGAAAGTTATCTGGTTCACCTGTTAATAAAAATGTTTTAAATGTTCAAATGTTATATGTAAAATGCATTTTATTCCAGGTTTGGTTTGACACCCGCGGACGGGTGTGTTTCACCAAGGGGGTGTGTGGCGCCCCTGCGGGTATGCGCCACAGAATGGTATTACACTTGAATATAAAATGTGTTTTTACTTGTAAGTTACTAGGTTAGGATTTAATGCTTATGGAGTCTATTTTTAGCACTCACTTAGGATCGCACCACTTAGTGTAGGGGAAACTGACTTTATGGTAGGTTCCACAGGTGGTGGGCGGAGCTTAGGATAGAGCAGAGTGACAGTTGAGAATTTACCTCAGACGGCGTTGGGAAGGCAGACAGAGTGGTCATGCCTGGCAGCCTGAGCTGAGTGGAGGGTACCCCAACTATATGTGGGGGCCCAGGACAGATGGCAACTGACCAAGAGTGGTAGGAACCAGCTGGTTATGTTGAGGGTTCACAGGTGACACGGACAACCGAGGCAGCCAGGAGTTCAGCCCTGACTGCGAAGCCGACGAGCTGCAGGCCCGACCAGACCGGGTTGCTGACAGCCCCACAAAGGTACCTCACCCCTCATGCCCAAAAGACGGTCCTACACTAGTGAGGAAAGACTGAAACCCGGTGTCAGGTGGGAAACTTGTGCGTTCCTGCTGTTCCCATTTGGACCGGTAATAGTCGAGTTAAGCCTACTAGACACAGACTGCAGGACTGGCGGGTGAGCTCTTCAAAGGTGGGAAAGAAGGAAAGATCTAGAAAGAGAATAGAAACCCTGAAAGACAGAGAAGGAACATCTAAAGACTCCTTAAGAGAAATCCTAAGTTGGTAACAGCACCCTAAACCAAACTGTACCGTGTATTGTTATACCATCAGCCGGTACCGAGTAAAGCAAAGTTAAACAAGAATTGGTTTCTGTTATTCTTCCTGCCGCAGCTCAAAGGACTCATCATCATCAACATCAACAGCAGAAGGGTAAGAACTGCACCACCATTACCATCACTGTCCTCCCTCACCGTCTCACAACATCGCTGCCCTGAGGTAAAGCTCCACCTGTGGGGAGCTGTACCACACACCGCTGCCCCCTCCATCACCTCAGTGGCCGGCTGGCAGCGCCGGTACCACCTTACCGGACTCTACAGGTGGCGTCACGTTCCCCTGTAAATACCCCCTTTTAACCCCCACCGTTTTACCATCAACACCTGGTACAATTGTTCGCCAGGGCACGGCACCGGGGATACCGACCACCCGTGACATCCCACACAGAAGCCCCGGTGACCGAGTCCCTCACCCACCCCTGCTCTGGTCGAAACAATTGCGCCTCTTGTTCCCCCAACCCCTGTTGTATTTATTACGCTGGGAATAAGGAAGACAACGGTCATCATAGCCTGTAAGGGGTGAAGCTCCCCACCACCAACGTGAACACCTGGGTTGTGCAAGGACTGCAAGGTGAGCGCTACCACACTAGTCAGGCTAAAAATACTCATACAGGTACACTCATTGCGCCTCTGATTTCTTTTTTAGTACTTTTGATCTACATGTCTCATACTGGTATTGCAGCCTTTAATTTATAACAATTTCTGGAGGCAGATTCTCAGGGAGATCTATGTCCAGCCCAGAGATCTTAACAGCTAATTTACATATAAAAAAAGTGGATTCGTCTGGAATAAAACATTGAATCGCAGTTATCGAGATATTCTTTTATTCAGTTTTCTATGACTTGCTTGTCCATGTAGATGTCAACTGACAGATTCTCTTTAAAAGTGAATTATATTTTCTTTTCTTCAGTGTCATCACTTTTATCTTTGTATACTATTTTGTCTAAAGATTTATCAATCTAAGGGCCCTTTCACATCAGCAGGTGGTGCCGGATCTGCCGAATCTGACGCCTAACGGCCGTCTTGCAGCCAGGATACAGCGAGCCCCTTGCATTGTCTATGGGGCTTGCAGTCCGGAGCGTCAAGTACGGTTACGCCAGATCGGCTGGATCCGGCACTTGTGGCTGCAAAAAGAAAAGTTGCAAGCAGCGTTTTTTTTTTCGCGGCCACAAGTGCCGGATCTGCTGCATGCGGTGTGACCGCACTTGCCGCCCTGGACTGCAAGCCCCATAAACAATGCTAGGGGCTTGCGGGATCCTGGCCGCAAGTCGGCTGTTAGGCGGCAGATTCGGCAGATCCGGCACCACCTGCCGTATCTGCTGTACATCAGCGAAAGCCGCTGATGTGAAAGGAGCCTAAGAGCAGCACAATTCACGAGAAGATTTACTCCAAAAATCTGTTTTAATGACCTGCATCATACTTATTATGTTTTAGGCATTTTTTTCACCTTGCTTGAGAATTGTGCATGGTTCTGCTGCATTGGCATCACTTTTCTAAGCATCCAACTTTTCATGGCAAAAATTGCAACAAACATTTTGGCTAAAATTTCAGGCACAAACTAATAAATAGTGTGAATTTAGACTGAATTGTTCAATGATGCTCCCAATTTATCACACTGCATGAGCCAACATGATAATTCGAGAGCATTGTTATTGATCAATACACCCCAATATGTCCAAATGTTAAATAAAAAAATACCTACTACGTGGGGTGTTCTTACTTTTATCTCAGCTATATATACATATGTACTATCAATTCATGCAAGAGACATATAGAATAAGGACCAGTGGCTTAAAGAGATATTTCTATAACAATAAGTGATGACATATCTCTAGGATGGTTCCCTGAAGAATGCCCACAAGGAAAAATACCCACAGACAACTCTAACCCCTAACTCTTAACTTCTAAGCCTAACACCTGAACCTAACATCTAACCCTAAAAACTAACCGTAACACCTAACCCTAATGGCCCCTTTACACGCAGCTACAGGTAACTTACTGGCTGCAGTGAAATCATGGAGACATGGTTCTATCTTGTTGCTGTGTACAAATGGAACTATGTCTCCATGATTTCACTGCAGCCAGTAAGTTTCCTGTGGATTATCTGTTACCTGTAGCTGCGTGTAAAGGGGCCATAACACCTAACCCTCACATCTATCCCCAAAACCTAGCCCTAACCCCAACTCATATACCATGACTTTAGAAATACTCAGTATCTTACCTCTGGGACCCTCACTGATCCTGAATGCTGAGGTAAAGTGGGGGCTTGAGCCATATAATTGAATGTGCTACAGCTGGTGGGTTGGAAAAACTATGATAAAGGCACAATGCACAATTGGCAACCCCTTCATTGTCAGGATTACAGATAAGTGGACCCATGGAAGTTTGGGTTTTTGGGGTTTAGCCAAACATTTTATAAAGTTCTGTTCTGAATCTGAACTTGGCAGTCACTGATTGGGCAGCTCCGATCTCCCGATCTCCGCCAACATACGGCCAGCCATAAATAAATCATTTCTGGGGTGGGGAAGAGGGTTTTGTCTTTTTTTTTGCACACACTATACCAGATAATGCTGGTTTTACACCCAGTACGAGCCATTCAAGCACTGGCCCAAGCACTGAGCATACCCTGGAACAGCAATGCTCGCTCCAATGGTTTACATACATAAAGCACATGAACTCTGAACTCGAACACTAAAGAATTACTGGAAAGCCTGTGTTTGGTATGAACACTGAACTTTAAGGTCCATTTCGTCTATCCCTAGTGGTGATCTCAGCTGTCAGACCCTAGAGATGGTATGTCCTAGTGATCTGCCTACACTTACGGAGAATACACCTTTAATTATAGCTCTACTGGCCGTCTTAAAAAGGGACACATAAAAATATTGCTGGCTGTGCTCGTTCCAATAGCTTTTTCCCATCTCCAGGAAATACGGACACTTACTTATGCATGTGATTAGTACAGCTATTACTGCAGGACTCAGACTGTGGGTGGTTGATATTAACATCTACTCTACATATTTTAATAACCTGACATTATATCGCTGTTTCATTAGACTGAGCAACTGACTAGACAAACGAAGACAGGTCAAAGAATAAGTTGACATTTGCTGCTCTCTAATATCCGCACTACACATGAATTTTCGCAGAGAATATTAGCAAGATTCATCCATTTCCCTTGTGCGGTAAGGGATTTGATGTAATACCATGCTATGCTATGCTAAGCTAAGCAACCTCAGATAATCCCCAGAATATGTGCTAGGGCATAGAAAACACGGATAAACCACGATAAACAGATATACCTGGGCAAGGCGTTATCCAAACATGGAAAATCAACCAAGAATTCACATCGCGACCTGCATCTTTATATATAAAGTTTAGAATGAGGTGAATGATTATATTTAATGGTATGAATATGTTTTACACAAAATACATAGCACCTGAGTAAATCTAAAACCTTGTGCCAGTCCCAGGTGCCCAAAAAGTGCCTCTTCTCTTCCACAGAGACCAACACGGGGCACCTACGAATGCTCCTCAGCAAAGGTGTAACTAGCCTTTCCTAAGCCATGGTCAAATATTTAGTATGTTGCCTAAGTCCTTTAAAATGCCCTTTCTAGGCTTGTAGGGGGTTTAAGAAAAATATATGTTCTGGAGCCACAGTATTTTTGTAAAGCAGGGGGATAGGATGTGACCAGCTGCACACCAGCAAGTGCGTAGCATAGTGGTCCTAATGCTGGGAGCCGGCAGCTTGTTATAGAAAGAATGAATGAAAGCCTACAATAGCGGCGATGGGGTTAACAGCTAAGTTAACCCCTGACATGCCGTCCTGAGTGGACAGCATGTCTCTAGGGAGGTGGACACCCCCTAGAGACATGTTGACCACATGCATTCTTATTATTTAACCCTTTGTTCATCCCTGCGGCTGCAGGGATGAACCAAGCCGCCGGCTGCCGCAGGCATTCACATATCCCTTGTGGCAGCCGCATGGGCTCCCATAGGAGCCCATTATAACAAATCTGCTGCGGCAGGGATACCGCTCCGAAAACTGCAGCCTGCATGATTTTTGATGCAGGCTGCAAATCCGAATGCAGTAACCGGATTGCATGTAGTGCAATACGGTTGTTATAATGGGCTCCTATGTGCTGCGGTTCCTGATCCGGTTTTGAGCATTTTTACTGCTCAAATCTGGATCAGAATCTGCATAGCCCTGCTGCAGATGTGACCCTTGCCTAAAACACAATAATTTTGGTCTTCATCCTTGATCCCGGTCATCACATAAACGTATCTTTCCCTTGAATTTTATAAAGGTGCAAACTTGGTGCAAACTGTCACATTGCTGCGCACACATGAGGGATGGGGATACGCTTCACCTACCTGCCGGTCCTGGCGAGGGGGACTAAAAGTTAAAACTGCACAACAGCAGAAAACCTTAGAGTACTAGCACTGTCTTAATCATCCAACATAACTGAAATAATCAGCAACTAAGCACAGCATATAGCAGGTTTAAAACTGCTCCCCAGCAGTCACCTGAGCAGCTGAGGCAATGCACACTTGTGGTGCCCCTGTGTCTGGTTGCCACATGTAATGCCATGTCTGATGGGAATTGGGGTCCATCTGCTGGAAGTCTGAAGTGATCACACACTGTCTAATCTCTAACCAGGAAGTTGAGTACTGAAGGCCTGGGTTGGGCTATGACTCAGCTTCTGGTTGGAGGGAGGGGTTAGCTGAGTGTAGTACGACAGAGTAGGTGAAGGAGAGGTCCAGTGAGGAGGCAGCTGCTCCAAAGGGAAAAGTTGCAGTCAGGGAACCAGTCCCTTGGCTTACAGGGCCTGGTGGCAGAAACTGGAGGCAGGTGGGTTTTATGCTCACTAGCCACTCAAGTGGAGCTTTCCAGGGCAACAGTAGTGAAAAGGTTCAGGGAACTGCTCTAAAAGCACAAATACCCACAGGATCCACACTACCAGCCTAGCAGGAGGTAACCCACAGTAACTATGAAGGAGTACTGGATAGCTAAAGGCTCCAAAAATGTACAAACAAGGAAGTCAGCAAAAAGGCCATATTACTCATCCTAGCTCCAATAACAACTAGAGATGAACGATGTTAAATCGAATATGCTCGCCAATTTCAAATTTGACCTGTTTGGGGCTATGTTCGAGTCATTCGACGAATGTGAACGATTTGCTAAAAATTTGGTAATTCAAGATTATGTTCGATAACGGTTCGTTGACCAAAAGCATTACTGACTTTTCACAGTAATCTTTTGTTCAACGTTACTATGAGTTTCAGTGTCTTGGAATAGTGGGCGGGAAGGGGGGGCACTGGGGAGAAGTCTGTGGTCAAATAATGCAGATCTCCATTTTTTTTTTCCCTTCCTGCACTTACTGTGGGTGGTCCGGTCTGTCAGTCTATCAGCATGCATAGAGCAAAGTCCACTTTTGCACACAAGGGCTTGTGTCATTGGCTGGGTATGTCACATGTCCTTGCCATATAAGAACCGGCCATTTTCCCTCCTCGCCATTTTATCAGTGTTGGAGCTCAGTGTCAGAAGCCGCCGATGCTGCTGTGTGCGCTACATAAAAAGATAGATAGCGATTCCATTCCAAGTTACATAGAAAAATAGTAGGTTTAGGGACTACTTCCAAGAACAGCCCTTTTTAGGGCTTAAAAGCACTGTGCGCCAGGTTGGTCTGTTCCAGTGATGTGCAAGCTTTTTTTACAGCATCTGGCCAAATCTAGCCAAGCAAATCCTTTTTGGCTAGTAGCAGTGTGTGCCAGGCACTGGTGTAGCACTGTTGTGAAGAAAGCTACACCTCCTGTGTTTACTAGCCTTTTTTACTGCATCTAGCCGAGCAAATCCTTTTTGGCTAGTAGCAGTGTTTGGATAGGTAGCTGTATTCCAGTGTTGTGTTGAAATCTTCCACCACACAGTGCAGAAAACACTTTTGTATTGCATCTGCCCAAACCTACTTACGAAAACCTTTTTAGGGTAGTACCACTGTTTGACTAGGTAGCTGTGGTCCAGTGTTCTGTTGAAATCTACCGCCACACAGCGCAGAAAACACTTTTGTATTGCATCTGCCCAAACCTACTTACCAAAACCTATTTAGGGTACTACCACTATTTGACTAGAGAGAAAACAGGGGGAGCCAGCACAGCCAAAAATTGCTGAAAAATTAAATGTGTAATTACACCTGTCACTACCATACTGCATACAAATAAAGACATTTCGCAAAAGATTACCGAAATAATCTTTTGAGCCACTCTCCCACGTCAAGGAATGTCTCAGATAGAGTGGTCCTACTCAACATATTTTACATTTTTGATGTGTCCGTAGACAGCATAATATAATATAAAATAAAGAGGACCATATAAAGCTAACACTCACCTATACAAGTCAGACAATGCTTCCCAAGGTGCCAGGTGGGTCAGTGAATGAAGAGCAACTGAGGCCCCCACCCCTGCGGCCTCCACCACAAGTGTTTGGGCTATTTCACAGTTAAGCCTCGCCGACCCAACCAGTTCTTATGGGTAAAAGCAAGTCAAGTTCAGGTGAGTGTAGCTGCAATAATCTACCGCCACACAGCACAGAAAACACTTTTGCATTGCATCTGCCCAAACCTACTTACCAAAACCTATTTAGGGTACTACCACTATTTGACTAGGTAGCTGTGGTCCAGTGTTCTGCTTAAATCTACTGCCAAAATCTTTTTAGGGTAGTACCACTGTTTGGCCACTCAGCTCTGCTAGTTTTATACCCATAGTTTTTTGTGCAAACAATTACAGAGTTGCCAATTAGTTACCCTCAAATATGAATGGTAAAAATTCTGCTGATGGTGGAAAAGGGAATAGGTGTGTTGGAAAGGGTAAAAATCTTTGTGTCCATGGGGTAGGTGCTAAAGTAACAGAAACATCTGGTGAACAAATACCATCTTCAAGCCAAACTAAAATGTCTACTTCTTTTCGTAGACGATCTGCTATCATCCCTTTCTTATGCAGCAGAGCATCGCTAAAACTTGTAGACAAGGCCCAAAAAGAGCATGTGCTTCAATGGATATCAATCACTCCATAAAGTGGGCTCTCCTCAACTTCAACATCACAAACACTCCAGTCCAGCACTTGCTTCCTCACAGCTCACAAGTCTCCAGCCAACCAACTGACTATGGGTTAACACAGATGAGTGAGTCTGCAGAGCTTTTCACTCATACTATAGCCTGGGAATCAGAGGTCTGTGCCAAAGCTTCATGGAGTCAAGACAAAGAAATTATCTGCACTGATGCCCAAAATCTTTTTGAGTCGGATCCAGGCCCAGATGAAGAATGGTCCTAGCATAATGTAGACCCTCATTTCAAAACTGTAAAACCCCTGTTGTTGAAGACAATGAGGCAGATGATGATGAGACTCAGATACATGATTGGAACGACAACTAGACTTTGAGCTCAGGGCAGGAAGAGGTTGGCTCTGAGGACAACGAGTGTGAGAACACACAAGGTGATGATGAGGTTGGAGATCCCACTTACTGTCAATCCACAGGCAGGCAGTTGATGAGCTCAGCAGAGGAGGTGGAGGAGGATGCAGGTGACGAGGTTAGGTTGCGGCTTCCTGGACAGAAATGTAGTTCTGGAAGCACGTCAACAACTGCTTCCTCAAACACAACTCTGCCTCTGTGCAGAAGCCGTGGTGGCTCTGCAGGTCGCATGGGCACTAAGCCTTGCCTAGTCTGGGCCTTTTTTCAGATCGCAAAGGATGACCAAACTCATGTTATCTGCAAAATTTGCAAATAAAATCTGAGCAGAGGCCAAAAAATCAGTGAGCTTTGAGTTTATCTGGCCCAGTAGGCCTAAACAGCTCACTGACCTACCTGACTAGTTTTTTCGGTAATACTCCACGAAACTGATAGTGGTCCCACCTGTGTGTGGCGGGGCATAACATTGATGGGAGTGCTTGCATTAACTTTGAGTTTATCCAGCCCAGTATGCCTGAACAGGTCACTGGCCTACCTGACTCGTTTTTTCGGTAATACTCCACAAAACTGATAGTTGTCCCTCCTGTGTGTGGAAGGACTTAACATTAATGGGAGCACTTGCTTGAGCTTTGCGTTTATCCAGCCAAGTAGGCCTAAACAGGTTATTGACCTACATCTCTATTATTTCCTGTAATACTGGACGAAATGTATATATGTCCCACCTGTGTGTGGCAGGGCATAACATTGATGGGTGCACTTGCATGAGCTTTGAGTTTATCCAGCCCAGTAGGCCTAAACAGGTCACTGAGCTACATGACTAGTTTTTTCAGTAATACTCCATGAAACTGATAGTGGTCCCACCTGTGTGTGGCAGAGCAAATCATTGATGGGAGCGCTTGCATGAGCTTTGAGTTTATCTGGCGCAGTAGACCTAAACAGGTCACTGACCTTCTTGACTAGTTTTTTCGGTCATACTCCACGAAACCGATAGTGGTCCCACCTGTGTGTGGCGGGGCATAACATTGAGGGGAGCGCTTGCATGAGCTTTGAGTTTATCCGGCCCACCTGGCCTAAACGGGCCACTGACCTAACTCTCTATTATTTCCTGTAATATTAGACGAAACGTATATTTGTCCCACCTGTGTGTGGCAGGGCATAACATTGATGGGAGCGCTTGCATGAGCTTTGAGTTTATCTCAGAGGTGTATCTAGGTTTTCTGGCACCCGGGGCAAGACTTCAGTTTGGTGCCCCCCCCCCCGTCATCATGTGACCGATCATTCATATATGATTTGCACACTTTCAGTCAGCTGCTCTACATAATTCTCTCAATGTTCAATGAAAGACAAATTACGGTATATTACATGCTGTTAGGATTTGGCTACAGGGCTTAGTGTTTAAATTACGGAGCTCACCAGATCCACCAGAGGTACATAAATACATCCACATAACCCCTATCATTACAGAAACAATATGTCAAAACCATGATCAGTGCAGAAAGATATCACCAGACCCACCAGAGGTACAGGAATACATAACTAGAACACCCAACAGAACAGGAATATATCCATATAACTCCCATCACTATAGAATCACAGCATCACAATCCTCATCAGTATAGAAATTCATCATCAGAGCCACCATCAGTACATGGTAAAACAATTGTAATGTCAGGTCAGACCCATACACATTTGTGCTGAATGAACCTACAACTCACACTATATCCTTAACAATGGTGAGGACATACTGGGAGTTGTTGTTACCAGTCACCAACAGATCATACAGGAACTACAGTACTGATGAGAACTAGTCATTATCACAAATAAGCATTTACATCCGGGTACCTTATAGATGACCTTGTCTCTGATCAGGGTCGTATTTTTCTTTTATTCATCTTGTCCAGGCACCATGATGACATTTCACATCCACAGCTCGTCTCTGGAGACATCCATCTTCTCCGGTCTTCTGCAGCACATCCCTGCAAGATACTCTTAAAAATAGCAGAATGATCAAAATTCTTATGACTAAAAATATCTGCCCTACACTGACCCCAAAATTAATAATTGCTCCTCCTCAGTGTTCCCTGCACAAAATATGATTTACACACTATCCCCCCTTCTGTTACATGCCCTCCACACTGCCTGCTCATCACACTGCCCTCTCCCTTTCATACCGAACTCCCTGGTCACATTGTCCTCTCACACTGTGTCCCCCTATTCTGTCCACTGTTTATACTGTTCTTCCTCATCACACTCCCCCTCCTCGACATACTGTCCCCTCCTGGCTGTGGCCTCACACTGTCCACACATGCTGGCCCCTCTCCATACACCCTCACACTACTCACTCTCTATTCTCTGCCCACTTATATTTTTCACTTCCATACTGTTTCTTCACTACCTGTGTCGTCCTCACTCCACATACTGTGCGCAGCCATCCCCCACACTTCACATCTCTGACCACACCAATCTTCTCCTCACTCCACATTCTGTGCCGAAGCCATACCCCTCACTCCTCATATTGTGTCTACACTCTTCCCCCCTCACGCGACATACCATTACGCAGCCATCTCCCCACCTCTCACTCCACATACTGTGCTGCAGCCATACTCCCTCACTCCACATAATGTGTTGGCAGCCATCCCCCTTCACTCCTTGTACTGTGTCAACACTGATCCCCCCTCACTATTATGCTGGATCCTCAAATTTACCCCCTTAGGTCACATATTTACCCCAACCTTCTACCCCCCCCAATTTGGATCACATACAATCTCCCCCTTCAGTTTTGCTCAGATACTCTGTCCCCACCCTTCCCCCCAGTTTGGATCACATATACTCCCCCCAGTTTGACTCACATATTATCCCTCACACCCTTCCCCCCCTCAGTTTGACTCACATATGACCCCCACCATCTCCTCCCCCCCCAGTTTGACTCACATGTTGTCATCCCCAGTTTGGATCACATATACTCCCCCCTACTCCCAGTTTGACTCACCTATAATCCCTCACACCCTTCCCCCCCCAGTTTGACTCATATATGACCCCCACTATCTCCCCCCCAGTTTGACTCACATGCTCCCCCCCCCCAGTTTGGATGACATATACTCCCCCCCTCCCCCCAGTTTGACTCACATATCATCCCTCACACCCTCCCCCCAGTTTGGCTCACATATCACCCCCCTCCAAACCCCCCAGTTTGAAACACATATACTCCCCGCCTCCCCCCAGTTTCATTCACAAATAATCCCTCATACCCTCCCCCCCCCAGTTCAACTCACATATCACCCCCACCCTCTCTCCTTGAGCTTGACTGACATATACCCCCTCCCCCTTCCCCTAATTACATTAATCTTCGGGGTCTTCAGCTCCTGTAGCTGGAGCACTTTTCCCCCTCCTGCTGCCAATGCAGGGCCGCCGGGTGTTGTCAGCAGCATGGTCAGGTGATCTGATCACGCTGCTGAGGTCCTCACTGACCCGGAAGTGCGGGGAGCAGGGCGGCAGAACGGCACATGCAGCTTCCATAGTACAGAGTGTCTGATAGACACTCTGTACTATGGGATTGCAGGAGCCGGTGCGCGCCACTTTCTCTGCTCACCACTTAGGTGGTGGCTCATTACTAATAACAAAGATGGGCAATTTCATTCACTTTGGAAAAAAATCTTGGAATATTTCACACTCGGCACTAAAAGAGTTACAAGAGACTGATGTTTACTGTTTTCCATCAATTGTTTTGCAGTATAGCTTTCGACTGAATGATCCTTTTGGCGCTTTCCATATACTAAATCCTTTAAAAGACTTCCACAAACTCTTCCTCAGCGTATACTTGCAAATGAGAACTAGACCTTAGCTCACCCCTCTCAGAAGAGAATTGGCAAAAAAATATTCCTCCGGACCAATCTCATATATATGCTGAATGCACAGAGTACTATAGTAGCTGTAAAGTGCATGAAGCATTACCATACCTCATCCAGGTGCTGTGGAATGAATCCATGATGCAGATTTTATGTTCCTATGTGATGTATCTGAATTTTCCGATTACTTAATTTATACAAGAATATATTCACATGTATTCACTTTAAAGTAATCACTTTCTCCATAAAAAAAATTATGGTTGGAAAACTGTGACAAAAAAATGTATTTTTTAATAGTTTTTGGTGCATTTTTTTGCTGCTAAACTATTTTGATCCTATTGAGGAAAAACTGTAGTAAAAACTTTGAATGCATTGAAAGAATAATAGTAATAATATAATAATATTTATTCACTTACATAGCGCTATTAATTCCATAGCATTTTACACACACAAGCAACTGTCATGTCCCATGTTTGGGAATTTTCAATGTGTTATTGCTGTGTATTGCGTTTTCTGTTTTGCCAGGCAGAATTTTGCCTTGTTTTGAATCTTGTTCCTCTTCTCTCTATGTAGCTCTGTGATGTCAGAAACTCCTCCCTTCTTCTGTATTGTTCCTGTCATCCATTTTAGTATGGACACATCTTTTACTGCTCTTTGAAGAATCACTCTTTTTACCTGCTGCATTGCACATTAATACAAGATATTCAGTTTTAAGTATCACCACTCTCCCTGGACTCTTATTACATGTCTGTGTGGCTGAGTTAAGCTATCTAAGACACCTTCATTTGAACATGAGAATGATCAGTTCGAATACTTAGCATAGGTAATTCAGGCATCTACCACATCTTTGAAGATGTGAAACAGAATAACAACACTGTCCCCTTTGGGGCTCACAATTCCCCATCAATATGTCTTTGGACATGGAGAGTTAAAAAAGAAAGAAACACAACACACCACAGATCATAAAATAAAATGAAAATATGCATCTGAATAAAATTTTTAAGATTTGCTATAGAAGACTACTTTATTTCTTCATGAAAAATGAATGGGAAAAAATGCATAAAAAATTCTGCATGTGAACAAGTGCTAAATCCTTTTAGTGTTGATACCACAGAACTCCTCATTTCAAAGTTTTCCCCTATTTTCTCCACTTAGTCGATAAATGCTAATATATAAAGGCACCTTCCACATTGGATAACTGTGACCAATGGATTCACAGTGAAACTCTATTTTCTTGTTTTTCTTAAATTAATCATTTTCATTCTTTCCAAGCAGAAGAGGATGCACTTGGTATAATCTCTATGATTATTCTCCAGTTCTCGAGGTCTAAACCGCAGGTGTAAATCTCATTACTTCCAATTATCACAGAACCTATTGGGACATCACAAATATCATCTGCAACCAAAGAAAAGATCTACACAAACATCTGAGCAAATGAATAGTTTGCACTTCTGATTCTATGAAATAGAGAGCAGCTGCCCAATGTGTATCTAATATTATACCGCAGGTGCAGCCTACAGCCCTGATAATCACCGAGATGATATATTATAAGTACGGTATATACACTGCACTGCATCACATTAGGATGACTAAAATCACTGACTTATCACGGATGACTTAAAATATGGATTTCCCTAACGATTGAAGTGACCCCAAATGACCACTCACTGCAATTACTTTGGGAACATCCAACCCAGTGATTCTACTGATGGCACACGCATCAATGAATGATGGACGGAGTTTAACTGCAGGTCACTATCTACACAGCTCAAAATTGAAATTGCAACTAAATGTTTATACATACTAAAATAATGCCAATTATGTAAAAAATGAGACTAAATTCTCAGAATATCTTGATTTATTCAGTATAAAGTACGAGCAACACACAGATGAATCCCTACACTTAGAGCCTTGACTGCTATCAATTTGGAAAATAATGGTTGTCT